>JBBPCS010072249.1:0-16357 GCA_037974645.1 Hollardia meadi
CATGAGATAACTTTGTTGTGAATTGGCGCTATACAAATAAAATTTGATTTGATTTGATTTGATTTGATTTGATTTGAATGCAGCTCTGGCTCCAAAGCAATTTGAAAATGTGGGCAAACCGTTTACAGTTTGTTTATGTCAGTCTTAATTTTAAAAGAACTTCTCACGTAGCTGTGAGAAAACATCAGCATGAAAAAAAAAACCCCCACATGCGGTACGTGGAGTGGCCACAATAAAATGAACACTTATAGAATATGGTGCAATCAAATCCACTAAACATGTGAAGCATTTTTAAATGTCTGTCAGAGAGTTGATTCAATTCTGTGGTCATATGTGAGTCTTTAAAATGAGGTGTCATTAACTATAATAATGCTATTATTACTATTACTAATACTATTATAATACTATAAACTATTGATTCAAATATTACCTCAGAACTCCATCAAAAATGCTTCACAAGCATAGCATTTATTTCAGGGTTGTTGTTTGCATTATTGTGTATACATGCTGGAAGCAACAGTTATCAGAGACTGTGACACATATTGTTCTTTTAAATTCAACCTAAAATCATGGTTAAAAGACAACCAAGTGTGTGACCATACTTTGTAGTTTATTCAAACCTTCTAAAGAGTGCTCTGTTTATGTTTTATGCATCATTTTCCTTGTTTTATAGTGTTTTAGGTGTGCTATTATTGCTGTTGCACCTGTGACTACAGTTGAAAATTCACAAGTCACATTTCCAGAAATATTTATTAATGTGCGCAATCCCTGTAACTCTAGACTGTTCAAGTAAGTAAATAAAAATATACGCATGAATAAATTATTACTTAGTATTACAGCAGCACACAACCGTGGTTGCTTCCACTGAAAGATGCCTCAACATGTCTTGCTGTGTAAACTGTTTAATTGTAATAAGTTTCTGCAAAACAACAGTACCTCCTTGAAAATGTTGTCCGTCGTTTCTCACGATGACAGAGTTGTGCTTCTCCTTTTTTTCTCATTTGCAGGATGCCTTCTGGACTTTCTGAAAACAGACGAAGGAAAAAAGCTGAAACTAAATAAGCTGATTGACATGGCAGCACAGGTGGGGAACTTTTAATTCTAATCATATGATCACTGCTCATGCACCTAATCATGTCTTGTATGTGACATTTTCATCACTTCTTAGTAAAAAAAAGCTTTATTCTCGAAAATTAACCAAATACTGACCTCTGCCTGCAAGCTCTTCTTCTTCTATTTATTTTTTAATACTTTTTTCACTGTCACTACTTCAGTTTCCAAAAACATGACATTAATATTTACAACACTAGCCTTCTCACTGACCTCAAAGTCTATTTATACATACTAGCTGCTTTACAGTAACGCTTTGAAAGTCTGTTAAAAGTATGTGCTTTGACACCAGTCATGATGTGAGAACACATGGAAACTGTCAGCACCAACTGTGTGGTTTCTGTGATGGGGCTTCTGCTTGTCTGGCTTGTAAGCCTCGCCCTATGTCAATTATTAACATCCGAACAGGAAATCATGCTACTTTCCATCCACAGTGACCCCCCCCCCAGAACTCTTTTGCCCCTCCAAAAAAAAAAAGCATTTTCACTTCCTGAGGGGTTGGCATATCCTGTTAACCCCTCTTTGCTGCACATAAATATGCGTTTACATACACACTGTGGCTGCACAACTGAATATGGTCAACTGAGACTACTGTACACGCTGACCGGAGGAAACAGTACACATACAGTATGTGTACAAATTCTCCATTTATTCTATGGATTCAGTGTGCTGTTAAACACAGTATATATAGTTAGTTACTTCTTTTGAGAAATTATTGAATTAACAGCGTCATTTTCTGTCTTTGCATTTGATCTGATATAGCTCCCTAAATAAAATTTCCAATATTCTTCTTCTCCTTCTAATATGACAGATAGCTGAAGGCATGGCCTACATAGAGAGGAAGAACTACATCCACCGAGACGTGCGTGCAGCCAACATCCTAGTCAGTGAAACTCTGCACTGCAAGATAGCAGACTTTGGCCTGGCCAGGATCATCGAGTCAGAGTACACAGCTCAAGAAGGTGCAGTAATGTTTAAGCATATTCGACAATAAATGCATCCATAGCCAGTCATAGCCAGTTTATACTGAGGTCATGAGTTCAAGTCCCCAATGCACCCTCCATTCAGCTAAATTTTAACCAGACAACATGAAGGTCTAAATTACATTGGATTCATTTGACAGACAATTCTGTCCAAAGCAATTTATAATAAGTGCATTCAGACTACAAAGTCACTAGAGACATATTTTGGAAGTGCAATCCTCCAAAAGAAACAGCTAAATAGCGTGTTAGAGAGCTTTGATGCGATTTTAAAGATGAGGAAGTTAGCGTGGGGCATCGAGGTGAGGTCAAGGTTTGTTAGTTGGTTTGTTTGTTGGTTTGTTTGCCACCAGGATTATGCAAAAACTACTGAATGGATTTCTACGAAACTTGGAAGGATGGGGCATGGGCCAAGGAAGAACCCATTCAATTTTGGCGCGGATCGGGATAAAGGGGCGGATCAAGGAATTTTTTATCTCTTTCTTTAACATTGTGAGATTTTTCATAAATTTTCCAGGGAATAATGCATGGATCTTGATTTTTTTTCAATCTGGCATATTTAGAAGGCTTGTATGTATGAGTGTGTACAATTTTGTGTGGATCAAAATAAAAATCCGGATCTAGCAGATTTAAACATGTTTTCATAGGGGGGGAAGTCTTTTCCTGGCTGCTCTACGGTAACAAATAGCGCTGGAAAGCTGCAACTACCACCAATGTGTAGCTAAGTTAATAAGGATTCAGTAAGGTACTAACAGAGTGTCATGAGTTGTTGCAGTTGGTCCTAAGGCTTAATTAAGAGGGCTGTTGGGCCTTGGCGGAGGTATGCGCTCTATTGAGTGCCATTCTAGTTGTAGGATGTAAATCCCCCAAAGTCCAAGAAAAAATACTGAAGACATGACCTCAGTGTCCTCAAGGGTGGCTGTGGCCCTGAATGCATCATTCAAATCCTCAAGTTGGATATACATTCTCTCAACCAGTATTCTGACAACATGACAACATGTATGTGTATATATGTAATTCTATATTGTGATAACAATATATATTGGGATATGGTAGAATATCGAGAAATTCAATTAAGAAACAATTATTTGATATAATGATGATGGATAAATGTATTTTTTTTGGGCTGATCCAGTGGATCGGACAACTCCCGAATCAATTACATTGATGCGATTGAATATCCAATATTTGCCTGCACTGCCCAAAGATATTAAAAAGATAATGGTAAAAATAGTATGGTGAAATCTCTATATATCACCCCATGTTAAGATGAAGACACACACACACTCTCTCTGTCTCTCTCTCTCTCTCTCTCACCTTCTTTCTGACAATTACAGGTGCTAAATTTCCCATCAAATGGACGGCTCCAGAGGCCATCAATTTTGGCACATTCAGCATCAAATCGGATGTATGGTCCTTTGGGATTCTCCTCACAGAGATAGTCACCTACGGAAGAATACCCTACCCAGGTACGAGAAGTGAGAAATAAATGAAAAAGAGAAAAAAAAAGTACTTTAAGATCCAGTGTCTAGGATTTATCTATTGGTGGAAATTGAATATAATATTTATAATTATGTTTTAATTATTGTATAATCACCCTTAACTAAGAATTGTTGCGTTTTCGTTACCTAAGAATGACCCCTTCATATCTATATAGGGAGTGGGTCCTCTTCCGTGATGCACCACCACTTTTCTACAGTAGCCCGGAATGGACAAACTAAACACTCCCTTCTAGAGAGGGTGTTTGACATTTTTACATTACCTAAAGACCACCATAGGTTCTCCGACACACTTGGAAATGGAGAAGTGAGGGAAGGGGTATTCACAAATTGTGTTTTACTATATTGGTTAGAAAAAACAAAACAAATGTTGCACTGTTACTTTGCAGCCAAATAAACTGCAAAATATTATTAAAAATCCATCAAAATCTCACACCTGCTGCATTCTGTTCTAATCAGGGATGACCAACCCAGAGGTCATCAGGAGTCTGGACAGGTTGTACAGGATGCCGCGTCCGGACAGCTGCCCCAAGGAACTCTACGACATCATGATGATGTGCTGGAGGCAGAAGTCTGAGGACCGGCCAACTTTTGAATTTCTGCAGAACATTCTCAACGACTTCTTTATCGCCACGGAGGGACAATATGAGATGCAGCCGTGATCAAAGAAAAAGGAAACGTATCCTCTTGGTAACCCAAAGACAATAACATGTTCTAAAGCGCGATGTGAGACTTGAATGGATCAAGGGTGTGGACCAACCAAATCTTACATTCTGAGTGAATGTAAAAGCTTTTTTATGTCCTCTTCTGTCTCGAGCCGCTAAGCTAAGAGTATCTTAAACATGTTAAAGTCATAAAGGAAACGTTCAGAACTTCAAATACAAATACAATACATGCATGACATGAAAAGGCCTTTGGACCCGAGGAAGTCGGCACAGGTAAAGTTTTGAACATTTGCATGGTACAGAAACGAGCAGCTTGAGATTACATGCACAATACTTGCACTTTTTTTTTATTTCTTCATTCAGCAGGCACATAAAAAGAAACAGGCTTCCTAAAGAGAATATGTACTTGCCTCCATGATTTTTCTAAATAAAAATATTTGCATTATTTAGAACATTAGCTTG
The DNA here is from genome assembly GCA_037974645.1 of Hollardia meadi. Classification (NCBI taxonomy): domain Eukaryota; kingdom Metazoa; phylum Chordata; class Actinopteri; order Tetraodontiformes; family Triacanthodidae; genus Hollardia; species Hollardia meadi. The sequence continues at coordinate 4,717 of JBBPCS010072249.1, forward strand.
GTCTTGTTCATTGAAGTTTGTTTAATCACAGTTCCATAAAACATTCTGAATACACTTTTTAAATGTGGCTACAATCAATTTTTATATTTTGTTGTTTGAAATAGTGATTGCAGTATTTGTCGTAAAGGGTTAAACAGTTCATTGAGAAGTGTAACGACTCTATCATTCACTTAATACGCTGTTAAGCAGTGTGATATAAAGAAAATGAGTCTCTGAATGAAACATGAGGGTTTGCATGCACAGGATGTCCCATACAAACATAATAATCACCTTTTTCAGACCAAATTAATGTCTGGGATTTCAATTTTAGTTTGAATCATGTCATAGGTGAACAGAGGAAAGTGTGACAGTGATGAGTCCTAACGAGGTAAATCACTAACTTTACGACATAAAAGTTAAGACGACATAACCATGTGAGACAACAGTAGTAGCCTACAGGAAGCCCTTAAAAGCCCCTACTAAATTACAGTGGTCTAATCCTTAACTAAACCATCCCTGGGGGTCCCAGACACTATTTTGAAGATAAGAGAGTGGAATGGCCTCGGCAGCCAGGGGTTAAACCCTGCGGCTTCCTGAATGGACAGGAAACAGGAAGTGTAATTCAGCATTCCTCAAATGCCACACCACCACAAAAGCCCCTGAAATGCCAAAATTGGTTAAGAACTAAATATTTTTTTATCTCCTAAAAAACACCCTTTATGTATTTGGTGGTCGGGAGACATTCTGAGTGAGTTTTTTTTTCTGGTGTCTTCGTATGTTATTTTATAAAGCGTATTCCGAAGATGAAAAACATTAAATAGAATCAAATGTTATTAATCAATATTACATGCAAACACACACAAGATATGCCATCATACCTATCAATGAGTTAATTTACTGAGTTACTTTATGTTTATGTCCCACAGGCCAGATTTTCTGTTGTATCATCAAAACAGCTTATAACAGCAATTTACTGTTTTTTATACAAGTGAGCTCAGTAATTTCTCTGAAAACATACATAAACCTTGGAGAGTCTCCACCTGACACAACACACATATAGACCTGTGTCAATAATTTTTCTATTTAATTTCCTTTAGGATACATAAATTACATTTAATGCATTCCAGCATCAGAGGGCAACCTGGCGCTCTGTGTGATATTTAAATATTTCTTAACAACACACGCAAAGACAGTTTAACAGCAGTTTTGGTTGTTTAATGCTTGGATGTGTACCTTCATCAATTATTGAAAATCAACAACCTCCCATAGTCATGTAGTTTAGATGTAATAGATAAATGTTTGCACATTCGTGAGGAAAATTTCAAATGCAGAAAACTGACAGGAAAAGTGGTGTTACATTCATTGCTATACTCTTGTCAACCTGCAGAGGTCAGGGTCACAACAGTTTCACATTATTACTCTGCTGCAAACTGAAAAGAGACTGTTTTACAAATGATGTATGAGAGACAAACTTACTTCAGATGACATATCACCTGTGAGGGAATACCCCTTTAATCAAAGTGAGTTGATCAGTGACCGTATGAGGACAAAAAAAATAAATAAATCAAAAGACAACTGGTTTCAAAACTTGTTTGTGTTCCTTAAATTGATAGCATCTTAGAGAGAGATGGGGGAAGGAATTATGCAGCCTTAAAACATAGTGCACATCCTCCAAATGCCATTATGTACCTATTTCATGGTCACGGCTATAGTCATAAATTGAAACACAAGTTTCGGTCGACCATCAAACCTACTGCTCTGTGCTAAAATGCCCAACTGTGTACAACCTTGCATATCTTATCCTGCATGGTGGTCTGAGTCATTACAGCTGTTACGGCATTACAGCTCATCCTATCTCAGTTATCTGTCTTATCTTATTAGGGATTTATCTATCTAATTGTCTGGTTTTTCCTTTCATCTAAAAGCACCTGAAAGAGTTTTTTTTCTCCCCTTTCTCTTAATCACTGCTGCCTTAGAGGAATAATGACAGGAAACGGTGGCTCGTACACAGATTGATGACTGATCCCTGCAGAAGCCAACACATTATTAGCATCTTGTGAGGATAACCCCGCGCTGTCCTCTGGCATTAAAAAAAAGAGCACATCCCCACAGATGAAAAGAGATGTGCTTTCATCTTCCAGTAATGTTCCTGCTTTCAATGGTGTTCAATTGAGATTATGCTCCTCATAAACATGCTTCCTCTCCTGGGCTTTGATGTCATTAGATTAATAGAGTCCATCAATCAAGAGTGTTTGGTGCAATAGATGTGAGGACTCTTGAAACAGAAGAAGTCGACAAAACATTTAGCAAAATGAGCATTTGCAACATAAACAAGCAAAGAGCAGGACGACAGGGTCGGGCTTACGCATGTACAAAACCTGTTTTCACATGATACACATATTTAATTTATGACCTAAAGTGTCAATTAATCAATCTGTCCTCTGAGAATCTAACAGACAGTTACTGATATACCGATATATCTATGTGAAGCAATTTACAACATGAGATAGATAGATTATATATGAAATATCAATCAATAGAGACAATGATCATTGATAACCAACATTCTCTTAAAGCTGCTAGGATTTTTCATAACATTGCATCAATGTTCATTACTAGTGATGAATTCACAATTGTTGAGAATTGGAACCCAACTCTGCCCCTCAGCTCTACAGAGCATTTTAGCATCTTTTAGCTCCTTGTTTTGGTGTTAAGACCCACAGCTTTAGTGTTTTGAATCCCATTAGGTTTGTTTTCAGACCCAAAGGGGCAGCTGTTCACCACTGTGCGTTAACAAAACTAGCAGAATTTTCCCTCAGGAGTTGGTGGAGACCAAAACAGAGTTAAAAGGAGAGTATTGGACTCATGTTTATAAATTGTTTACAGCTTGTTTAGCTGCCCCCAATTGGCAAAAATCTGTTTTTGCTGCTAGTGGTGGCACTGTAACACTGTACATTAGATAGATAAAAGAAATCTATACCCAATGATAAATCAGATTAGCCTGATGCTTCAGACTAACACAAAAACACTTGAAGCATAAACACACTCATGTGCATTTTGTCAAACTACTGTCTACCCCTGACACTGAAAAACATAAACATGTGCAGGTTAATATTTCCTCATCATTAGGAGCTGTTGCTAGACAGTATTGAGCTTTTTAATGTTAAACATAAAAGAAAATGTTGAGGACAAAAGAAGAGAGTAGTCTCTTACTTGGCCTATGTTGTATAGATCTGTAGAGTAGACTGATTGTATTTTCTTACTTATGTGGAGGCCATTCATGCTAATGGAATTTACTTTGATGAAGCCAATACAAAAGAAATCTGCACAATTTCCTTGGGCTGGTCAGGAAGGATTTTTGCATCATCTGCATATTGATACCTTCTCTTGATATATGAGTCTTCGTCAATTCATTTACTGTAGAAGCCTTAAAGCCATGAGATAGCAGGAACCCCACCAACCCCCACCAAATGTATCTAGTGATTGACCGCCATGGTTGAGCTCAATGATGAGTCAAGGGCACCGGTAACTACAGGGAAATTTAATTATATGTGCGCTGGTGCAGTAAAAAGTACTGAAGGATACTGCTGGCCTACGCAATGTAGGCTGGAATGTGACCATTCAATGTTCTCATAGACCTTCTGTCGCCACTGTCAAGCATTAACGGACGAAACGATCGGATTAGTTTTAAGAGAATAATGAAGAATCAGACGACGGCATGATTGCGAGGATCTATCTCTCAGCTAAAATTAACTCCATACAGTCATATAAAACCCCACTGGACACTAAGCTACATTACAGCTACATTTCACATAGCCGCAGACAGATGTCTTGTGTCAGGGACATATGAGTTTTTTGTTAGCTCACCATAGAGACAGCTCATCATCCCTGATCAGTATGCAGTGCTGTGCTCCACGCCATAAGATCCCTGCTGTCACTGCCTCCCTTCTCCTGGAGGCCTGTGTGCCAAATATGTTACGTAAATATTCATATATGTGGCTTTGACCTTGAATTTTCTCTCTTTTCTTTGGGAGGTATAATGTTTTTCCTGTCATGCTATTTTATTTAACTGTGACTACTTTATCTTTAGCCAGAAAACTCTTCGGACATTGGAAGGTGTTAACCAGAAAACTGTTTCCAATCTTACAGTGTACCTGAAAGTCATCAAGAGGATTGACAAAATGAACTACTATAAGCAGTCTTTGTCTGCAGTCATTGATTACATCCCTGCCATCTTCCTGCCTTCTCATTACTTATGAAGTTATTTTACTGGCACTGAACACCAAGCAATTAACATTTAGAGTCTTTCCTCCCACCAGGTGAAGTTAGTTTTGGTATTTTTAACCATGGCCTCACGAGATCTTGGTTGAAACTTCCAAATTAAACAATGATTAAGCAATACAGAGAATAATGTGAAGCGAAAGGGAGGGAGTAGGGATGAATGAAGTTCAAAACCCGGAGGAGTTTTGAACTCGACCCTCTGCCTTTTTAAAAGGTCCTCTGCAATTTTCCTTGCTTAATTTATTCATTAAAAACAAGCTCTTTGAGACACCGCCTGCATAAAACTATTTCTGTGTTAAAGGGACAGTTCATACCAAAATCAAATATACATATTTCTCCTCTTACCTGTAGTGCTATTTATCCATCTAGATTGTTTTGGTGTGAGTTGCTGAGTTTTGGAGACATTGGCCGTAAAGGTTCCTGCCCTCTCTCAAATATAATGGAACTAAATGGCACTTCGCTTGTGGTGGCCAAAGCACCAAAAAAAATGCATTTGAAAAACTCAACAGCAATGTCTCTTTCCAGAAATCATGACCCGGTTACTCGAGAAACTATTTGCTTTCCATATCCCTATGCAGAAGGAAACACGCATCTACTCATGGATGAGAGGCTAACTAAGGTAGCTAACTTTACAACGCAATTAATGTTTACATCCTGCCCTGTCACGCGCATCAGCCTCTCGTCCATCCAGAGTAGATGCATGTTTCACAACAAGGTCTGTGGATTATCTTGAGTAATTGGGTCATGATGTTGAGTTTTTCATATAAATTTATTTGCCGCTTTGAGCAACACAAGCAAGGTGCCATTTAGTTCCGTTACATTCAAGAGAAGGCAGACAAAACTGAGCAACTCACACCAAAACAACCAGGACAGATAAATAGCACTACAGGGAAGAGGAAAAATATATATTTTTGATTTTGGTATGAACTGTCCCTTTAAGGTTTCTTTATTTTTATTTTTTTTATTTTATTATATCATTTTTTATTTTATTATTTGAATTATTATTTGATTTAATTAACTATTTAATTAACTTTAATTAATTGAAGTTGGCATCTGATTCTGAATGGAAAGATGTCAAATTGATTCAGAGAAAAACAGCATAACCTCTGGTACAACTGATCATCGTCATTCCTGAATGTATTGTTTTTGAATCATATGAAACAACACTATTTCACTGTCAGTCTACTATAAAGAAAGTCTGGTTCAATATTCTAAAAGCTGCAGGGGTGTATGTGTAACTCTGTTACAGTATCACACAAAACATCAGTCAGAAATATTGCTCCCACACTGAGAGTGAAAATCCATCCATTTTAGTGAACAGCGCAGAGTTTGAACTCATTTAAGAATTAGTGTTTTACCCAGGTTACACAAAATCAAAGACCACTCTCCCTCATGCAGTTAACAGCTGAGCAACATTGGCCACTGCCCAGTCAAGCAATTATGTTGAAAACTAAAAAATTAGAATGAAACCGCAGAGCATGTTGAGTGCTTCTGCAAAATTAAAAAGCTATAAGCCTAAGAGTGCTGCTTGTATAGATAATTTCAGTCCCAGTATAAGTCGTTCATTTAATTCCTTAGAACGCATTTTTCCAGTGTGTGATTAAAGCCTTTACCTTACCTTACCTTAGCACGGCAGGCAGTTTGGACAATTTGCTCAGGGAGTCAGTCAATTAAGGGAAGTATCGATACTTTTTCAATACCACGTTTAAAACAATTGAATATCTACATTTGATACGACTGAAAGTACCATAGCTATAAAATAAAAACTTTTTTCTAGTAGTTAGAATAAAGTGAGGGATTGTCAGGTTTTGCAATGAAAGTGAAGTGTAACTCTAAACTTCTATACAAGAAGGAGAAAATCAAATTGATTTTGTACATGAGCTCAATATACAGTATTACTGGAAGGAAATAAAGTTTGATACACAGCCTTGTTTTCACAACTGAGCCCCTATTATATACTGACGTGGGAAAAACAAAAATATTGTCAGTGCTAACCCCAATAATCCCACGTTTCTGTTGCCCTTATTAAGATAAATACCACTGAAATGTTAGCTGAAAATAGACAGCTGTCATGATAACTCCAACATCTACTATCTAGCTTTAACATCTTTCCTTTTTGGTGTTTTGTTTTTTGTTTAAACCAAAGCCTTTGCCTGCCTGCACCAGCTCAATGAAGACTGATGAGCACATAGAAACCATGGCAACACCCCAGAAATGTGGTGGTGGTGGTCTTTTATTCACCACAAAAACCTCCAAGTTTTTGTTTGAGTTTCATTTAACAAATATGTGAAAGTTAAGTGAAGGGACAAACACACTTCTGCCTTCAGCAGTCTTTGCTCATTTTATTGAGGCTATAAGCACATTTCTTTTCCCCCCACATCTTCTGAGAAGCTGTTTAACAGGTAGGCTAGTCTGCCACACATCTGATGACTTCCCTGTGGCATGGACTGCAGTATGAGCTGGCACATTCCCTAGAGACAAGCAATCTGATGTGAAACGCCTGTCCCATGAGACAGTGCACTCAGCTTATCAACGTGATTCATCTTCCTGATAACATGGGGTGTCTTAAGGGTGGGGGGGCTGATGGGTGAGAAGCAGCATTGACCTGCTGCTGCTACGGAATAAAGGGGAATGGTTGAATAAAACACATGAACACATATTTTGTGACCCACACAAACATTCTCTCACTGTCATCAACATTAAAAACACTCTTATTGTGGTAAATATTAACTTCTGGCATTGCTGCTGAAATATTAAAGCAGCTAAATGTGAGTGGTATCAATTATAGCTCAGGTAGGCAGATGGTATAGCCGCTGCCCCCCATCCTCTAATGGCACGTGGAAGATTAATCATGGTATGCTGCACGTGCACTCGAGCTGAAACGCTGTTAAAGGTTGTTTTATTGGCTACCTGGGGGCTACTACCGGAAAAGGACTGCATGATGACCAGCCCCGCGTGCGTGAATAAACAACATTCAAAGCAGTGAGCTGCGGGAGCGCGAGCGCAGTCTGCAAAACTTGAAGGCGCGCGCTTACCCGTGGTGCTGAATCGCCTGTGAGCGTCATCTTCTCCACGACCTCTTCTCGTGCGAACCCGGGGATGATGGGAAGTCAGCAGTTTCAGCCACCTGATTTATCTGCGTAAGAAACATGGGCGAAGGACTTGTGGATTTGAACCCCGAATGAAGAATCCATCTCGGCTGGACAAAATGTGCCTGAAGACCTTTTCTGATACGTACTTTCACTGGTTATCTATTTATTGACCAGCACGAGCCCGATCCAGCCAGTGAGCAACTCGGATTCTTTAGTTCATTAGAGGAATTGCAACATATTGTTTTGAGATGAACTGCTGGAATTTAGTTGCCCTTCAAGCATAGGACGTCTGCGTTTTCATCTGAGAAAGAACAACGACAACCACCGAGACATGGCTCGTCTGCTTGTTTTGGTCAACTCTGTGGTCCTGTTGCTTTTTGGCAGCGATATGTTCTTGGTCGGAGCGAGTAAGTATTAGCCTCTGTAGCAGTGGAGTCAAATCAATTACTGTGCACTTTGCAGCCTCGTAAATGCGGTTATCTGCAACCAGGTAATAAACTCAATTCCACCTTTCATTCACACACATCAAACAAGAACCACAATATTGTTTTTATGCTCAGGTCTACCCACTTATTGTTTTTTTAAAAGTTTTTTTTAAAATCATAATACTCATCCAGTAACACCAGTTTAACCAGGTTTAAAACTGATTTTAATCACGTTTAAGTTCATTTATAAAACAAGACGTGAATTTGCCATGCATAGGCATTCAATAAGAAACAATGTTAGCAAGTTTACAGCAAGAAACCTGCCTTTTCCCATTGTCTATGTGTGCTCACTTTAAAGGCACTTCCTCTCAATCTCGTTAAATCAGGACACTACTGAACAATGTGGCTTATAAAAGCTCTCACTGGGCTGCAAAATACACAGTCTGTCATTTACTTGAGCTGACATTGCCTTCACTGAGATCAAACAAAAGTCAGATCACCTGTGGTTTTATTTACAAGATAATTATTATTTCCATTGCAATCTCAGCTTCAGACTTGCTGTTTATGAAATCTCACAGATATCTTCTCTGTCTGCATCTGCACGCGAGCATCTTTGTCTCTTCATCTACCTGTCCACCTCTATCTCTTCCTCCCTCGCCTCTCAAGGGAACTGAGTCCTACGTGTGATGGCGCCTTGAAAGGATCAGACTGGCACTTCACAGTTTCTGTGGTCGTGTGTTCTGTGTGCTTGATATATAGATATTCAGAGCTTTTGTCATGTGACGCGCTAACATGTGAAGCGCAAGAGCATCTCTGATCCCGGTGGAGTTCTGCATGCAGGCTGCCAAGTGCGGGAAAAAAGCTGCTATCACAATAATGAACATGGCAGTCATAAATATAAATTTGGCTGTTGCAATTAGCTTCACAGTAAATGAGAATAAATGTTGAATTGCCAGACATATGCATGCTTTAAAACTATGAGATTCACAGTGACGCATCATTCAGAGGAAGGTCTAAATTAATTGTATGGTGAGGTTGTCCATGAAGATTTCCAACAATACAAAAAAGCAGGGAAAGCATTTCACTGACACCTGTCATAGGGAATACAATTAATAGAATTTGTGATATTAAAATTATGTAATGTTGGATTGGTGAATTCTAGCATACAACGAAGCCTGTTTTTCCTTCATCAGGCCGACTGAAAAGCTTTTCACTCATCCGTTGAGCATGCTGTTCAACTTGAGTCATGATTTCACAATAATCTACATGGCGCAGGTGTTGGTAAAATTGCAAATTTGTTAAAAACCTGCAGGAATAACATTTTGTTCAGATGTATTAAACTGAGACTTTAGTATCTAAATGCCATTGAGAAAAATTCCAGAATGATGCTGTCTGTTTAGGTCAAACAGTGCGAACTCGCAAAATGTGTTTTTCTTGGTCCAAACTGACAAGAAACACTTCAATACGAGTACCCATATTTAAATTTACACTGTCTGAAAACAAGCATGCTAGAAAATAAATCCCACACGAGGCCGAACCAGAGCTGTGTGCAGTAAGCAAATGTGAATTAGGATTTATTGGATTGATTTGGACGGCCAGGCTCATATTCTTCAAATTGGCAATCTGCTGTTCATAAACCTGGTGACACATTCCTGACAAATAGACATTCTGTGTTAGAGCTGGATCCAGCAGAGCGAGGGCCAATGTTTGCTCATGTTGTCATAATTTAATCTTGTCACGTGGCAAAAATAACAGGGGGGTGTGGGGGAAAAATTTAATTTATTCAATCCCATCACTGTTTTGAGTATCATACAGTATAGCTCACACTTGTTGGTGTTCCGATGTCTGAAGAACCAGTGTAGCCAATAAGATTAATGTAAAAACTCTTATTGTAAAGAACTTATTCAGAAATATGCTCCTGCTCACAGTGCATGCTAGCCGTTATAGATTTATGATGATAAAGTAATCTTAGCTTGCAGCTGAAAAGCCTCAAGGTTTGGCCGGTGATTACATCAACCTTGGACTGGCACCTGGTCCCATATGGTCCTACTGCCGTTTCACAGCCTCCGAGTCTGTGAGAAAGAAGACAGCGTGTAGAGACAGTAAGTGCCCTTACTCTCGGGAGGCTCTGAAATATATAGGAAAATGCATAGGAATTAGCCATGCCTGACTGGAACTTCCATCAGTACCCATCTACAAAGCTTCTTAATACTGTTGTTGATGCACTAGATAGCCACTAGTGTACTAAAGATTTCAGCAAAGATCGCATAAAGTCATTGGTCCCACATGGCATCAAATGATGAATAAAGGCAGGATCTCAGAAGGTATTGGAGTTAAGAGATGAAAGAGGAAAATGGTCTTCAAAAAGACTGATAATCGGAGGCAACAGCAGTGCTGCGACTTAGTAGAACCAGCAAAAAGAGCTCATACGAGGCAATTTGCCTGTAAGCAGCTGTGTGACAACCTCCTGCTCAGGGGCGTAAATATAGACAGGGCAGGTAGATTCTCTTGCAAAGTTCTTCAGAGGACAGATCTTCACTAAGAAGTTAATCATCACCACAGAACTACATTGGTATTTAAACAGCTACATTATAGATTGTTGTGTGCAATTTCCTATATAAACCCTCAGAAAGACAAAGTCATCTCCATCATGGTTTTCCTTTTCTTTCCTTTTTTGGTAAAATAGCTAGAAGCAATCAAGAACAAAAATTATATTTTTGGTAAACTATAAAAACTAAAAAACTATAAAATTAAATTAATTCTTTATTTTATTTTGTGTTTTTGTCATATACAGATATGGAATGATGATTGCTGGTTAATATGTATGTCCACGTGGTCCAATGTCATGTCTAGTTGATCATGTGATGAGAAGATACGATAGAGGGTAGCTTCAGCTAGTTTAGGCGCAAAACCTGTCAAGACTGACGAGCCAAGCAAGCAGTGATGTCTTTCAAGCACAAAAGCGGCTGTAAGAAAAGACATGAAAGAAAGGAACAGAAGGAGAAAGTAGCTACCAAAATTAGATTCCTTTGGCTTTCTTTATTAACAGTCATCGCCATTTGTTCATGCCATTGAAAGAGGTGAGTACAAGGGGTTTCTTAATGTGATTTGTGGTGTCTGATGGGCTGCCGTGCCCCTATTTAACTGGTGGTTATAATTTCAGAGTCAGGTCGCTGCCAAGTGCCTGTTGCATTGTGTGTGTGTTTTGCAGATATGTGTGCCGCCGTGCCACACCATATTAGCTACACTGTTTTATTTGTAATTATTATTTTTTTTTTTTACACAAGATCGGCTAATTCCCTACAGCGGTATTAAAACACAGTTTATAAAAGTTGTTTAGAAGAATAAATGCACTAACAATTGGCACTGAGTGATGAAGAGGATATTAAGGTGATTTTAGCTGTGACAGGTTACTTGTTGTCTCTCCACACAGTGTACTGGCAGGCTATATTCATATTTGTACTAGTTAATGGCGAGTTGAATTTACATGTAGGATATATGACAGAAATAAGGCTGTTTGTTGATCAATAAATGTATTATTTGACGGGGTTTATGAAGACTGTGTGGCCAGTTTTAGGGACAGTATGGTTTTTTTTGCTGTATAGGCTATTGCTGCTCTCTTGTGTCTCTAGGCTTCATTTTACAATCATCTCTTGCTTTTATTTCAAATAGGACTACACTCATGATGTTACTGCACCAAATATGCTTATTGTTAAAAGTCAGTCATTTCAGCACCACAGTAAAATAGACAGCACCTCTGCTCTCTGGCGCTGATGCTTGTTTTCACCTTTCAGCACTTTTAAGGTTCTAGCTTTCTCTTTGACCCCTCTGTGTTCCCCAAACAATAACCTAAGTAACTCATCT
>JBBPCS010072250.1:0-16355 GCA_037974645.1 Hollardia meadi
ATGTTTTTGCTCTACTACACCAAACTGCTTTCTTTGTTATCACGTTCTTTTTCGCGCTCTTTGTTTTAAAATATCTGTTCAATTTATGTTCTACTGGAGCATCCTACACTGGTTCTCTTTCATGTTGTGTAATGTATTCTACTCTCTGATCTGCTTCAGCATGTTAAACTGTACTGTAGGTTCTACTACAGGTTTGATAGGAGGTTCCCACGAGTCCCTCTGGTGTCAGTTGAAGAAAAAAAATAGTCGTGTAAATCCATGGGCACGGATTCTAAACTGTGCTAATGGATTAGCAAACTGTGCTAAAGGATTAGCAAACTGTGCCCACGGGTTTAACAATCTGTTCCTTCGGTTTAGTAAACTGTTCCCTCGGTTTAGTAAACAGTGCCCACGGTAACTGTATTCAATAAACAGAGAATTCAACTATAAATTATTATATCTTTTCTCACAACCTCAATAATCCTAGCACAGATCATATACAGAAAAGGAATACATTTGCTGCCAACGTTTTGCATAAATGTATTAGATTGTTAAACCTAGGGAACGGATTCTTAAACCCGTGGGCACAGTTTGCTAATCTGTTAGCACAGTTTATAATCTGTGCCCATGGATTTACACGGCTACGTTTTTTTTTTCTCACCTGACAGCAGGGCAGCTCCGTACTACTTTGTGTTCAACAGGTTCTGCTGCATTGTTTGTATTGCTTTCTTTACTGCATGTTCTACTTTCTGTTTTCTTGGATGTGTGCCAACCTTTGGTTTCGGAAGCTCCACCTCCCTCCTCCTCCTCCTGCTTGAAGTCTCCTTTGTGGTTGGCTGAGACACAAACAGACAGAAGAAACAACATTTTTTATGTTTTTGTATTTTTTTTGCTATTTGCTTCCACATATTTACGTGTTTCCGTCTTTGCTCACTATATCTGAGCCATTCTTACCCCCAACTGTCTATTTTAAAAATACAACGATGTGAAATTATCGGTTACCTTATTGGTATCATGAGAAGCAAGTAATTATTGGCTATCGTTTGAACAAAATACATATCGTGCATCCCTCGCTATCACGTTTCTCGAACAAAGTGAATGAACATAAACAAGGTGAGTGGACAGCAGTGGTCTCATTTTCAGTGAGATGAGATGACACAGAAGTTACCTGGATGTGACTCATCCTATACAACAGGGGTGGGACTCGCCAGAGGCCCCACATTACGATATTATACTTAGGTCACAATATCATATTAAACATTTGGGGTGTTGACATTTTTCACCTTTTTGTTCAACTGTAGTAAATTAATTTATTCTCTGGCGTTGTTCCCGATGTGAATACAGAACAATGTTGGGGGACGGCAGGTGTTTGCTGGTGAATTTTTAGTCGCTTTACATGTTTCTGAATTCCTGTGTGATTCCAAATTCAAATTTGTTGTTTTCAGCAGTCGAACTTGCATTTGCCCATATTAGATAACAGCAACAATAGAAAAAATATCGACTTATTCTTTCTAGAAGTAACTTTTTGATGAGAGGAGACGCCATATTAGCCCACACACATCACGACACACTAGCTGGGCGTGCAATGATAAATTCTCACCAGGATGCACTCACAGCGTGATCTATACAGATTTTTCTGTATAGATGACTGATGTTAATGCAACTTTATAAAAGTACTAATCGCCACCTGTCAAAATTTTAAGACAACACCTTAAAGAAATTTTAAGGATTTAAGACATTTTAAGGCCTGCAATTCTGATTATTGGATTTTAGACTTTTTAAGGACCCGCAGAAACCCTGAGATGAAGTGTTAAAAGGGTCAGTTCCCAAGGAGTTATCAAACTGATCCAGGATCCAGTTTGAGCTGAAAAAGCAGAGCAGTCACAGCTCTGGTTGAAGCAGGAAGTGTCTCTCACCTGCTGCTGCTGCTGTGCCTCCGTCAGTCGTGTTTTCTTCTCAAAGTCATTCAGGCTGAGCTGTGTCGTAAAACAAACACACCCACTTAAACATGCGATCACAGCATAGGCTCACTTTATTACTCATTTGAACACGCTGTGTTTGTGTGTGCGCTGTGCGCGCTCATTACCGTGTTGGGCTTCATGTGTGGCTGGCAGGTGATGACAGGATATTGGTGGAAAACATAGTATCCACTTCCTCCTTCTGGTTGGACCGCCGTCGAATTGAAATAAAATGCTGCCTTCTTTTCCTGGAGACAAACAAACAATGTGAGAAAGACGAGCAGTACAGAGGAGTTCTTTATTTATATGAGGTGGATCCCAGGATGAGTAAATCATAGGAGGGCAATTCAAAATGACACATGTCCTCACAGCTCACTGACTGATATTGACATCATTAATCTCAGGCTGCCACCAACTATTATTGCATTATCAATGAATATGCAGAATACTTTCTAGATTCATCAATTAATGATTTGGTGTATAAAAAATATCTAAGATGGTGTCTCCAAATTGCTTGTTTAGTTCACCAGTCCCAAACCCAAAGACACTCAGTGCTGCATCATGTTAAGATCAATAAAAGCTACAAATCCTCACAACAGAGACGCTGGAGGCAAAAATCTGTTTTGTATGTCTGCTTGAAAAATGCAGATTAATCAATTATTAAAGTTTTTCCAGATTTATTCAGTCTGTTAAACGACTTATTTTGGAGAGTAGAGCAGACCAAATCCAGACCATCTTTGGTAATTTTCTGTCTCCGTCTGTCAACCGGTTGAGCTTTTGTCAAACTTTTCCCACGCGATCAGACGTGTCGTGGTGTCATATGACTCTGACTTTGTCGTCCATCTGCAAGAGTATGGAAGATAAGCACTGCTTTATTTCAAACGCATTTGATAAATTTTTACTTTAATATAAAAATAGGGCTGCATGATATTAGAAAAAACTGACATTGTGATATTTTTTTCTGGGAAATGTATCGTGATATGGGTGTTATTCATAGACACATACACAATTAATAATAATTTTAATCATTTTGGACACTTAAGTCTTCTAACAAAACAACCTCCCCCCTCCTACTTTCACCAGTTGGTTCAGCCCTCCACTTTCGGTTTTACGTATGTGACTCAGACACAAGTGGGGAGAGACCAGAGGCCTGTACTACAAAGTTCAACATACCCAGGATATCTTTCCGTTATCTGGCTTCACTAACTCTAACAATCGCAATTGCGCTAAGCGGTCACACAAAGGTGGTCATCAACTAGAAAAGTTAATCCAGTATGTATCTATGAGCATGTTCACATGAAAGAGGCGTTTGCTGCATACAGTATGACCAATAGCAAATATGAATAAGCCTTACAAATGAAGGGCAAACTATAGTATTAGACAAAAAAACAAAACATAAAACATGTAATCCAGGCTAAAAGCAACACAGTTGCAGCTGCCAAATGCAGGAAGGACAGCTGATAAAAAAGATAAAAGAATGTGTGAATGCGTGAGTTAACAAGCTTAATATCACTGACGATTATTATAGCACGAGTAGATCGGACTGGAATTACTTGTGTATTCTGTTAAATTAATGTGCTGCTTAGATGTATTTTTATGGCATATGTATTACAGTTTTCAGTCTTATTATTTCAACACATGGTGGTGTCAAACAGATGTGGGAGCAAATAAAAGAAAATTGCTATGAAAACGAAATTTAATGTGCTTTCATATCTTATAAGTGAAACAAGTACAAGGCTTTAGTGCTTCAGTCTTTATTGTAGGGTGATATGGGCAAAGCACAATAATGATTCTGACAAGGAAATTTAAATGGAGACAAGAGGGGGCGCTCCGACACAGGAGTACACCTCTCAAGATCCACATACCGAGCTTCGGGATCTTCTATGAATGATGATGATATTTTCCAGAGAATTGATTGGTGGGCGGTCCTTTTATATGCGTTTATCTCTTATCTGGAACATAACCTGCTCTGGAGCAGGTTAGACGTGCAGCGTAAGTTACCATGGTGATATAAGAAGAGAACCAGAGGTGTAACACAGAGTTAACCCTGAAGTTACCTCACTAACCACAAATCCTGCTTCATTGTACAAGCCTCAGATGGAGAGATATTTGTGACAAAAAACATGTTTCCTAATAAACTTTACAAGTGGACTTGCGCAGATATGTAATCTACCATATCTAATGATGTTGAATGTATGCTTAAGCTATGTGGTGGAAGATAAACAGGCTTTAAAAAGACAGACTTTGTCCTGCAACAGGTCAATGCTGAAACAGTAGATTGCGCAGCTCTAATATCAAATCTAAAAATATAAAGAGGTCAAACATTTACACATCTGAACCTCTGTCGGTTGGTAAACCCGGGTTAAAAATAAAATATGTATGTGGACTAACGGTTCCAGGCCATGTGGAGCTGAGTGTTTGTGTTTGAGAACAGAAGAAAACTGTGTGTCTCACATCCAGGCTGAAGACTTCATTGTAGCAGTGTGAGTTCCTCAGATACCAGGACACATTCAGCTGGACCGGAGACGAGGCGTTACACGTCTCTGTCACCACTGACCACACACCCACCCAAACACACACAGACACACACCCACACACACAGAGAGAAAAACTGATTAACTACAGGCAGCTTTCAGACAGATCTGGCAGATGTAAAATAGAAAAAATCCTATATTTCAATTAAAGGAACAGTCTGTGTTTTTTGTCTAATTCAGATGACTTGTGCTTTTGACGGAACTACAAAGTCTTAAGTGTTCGTGTTAAGCTATGCTGCACATATCCATTGACTGTATATAAAGACAGATGACATGAGAGCTCCCCAAAAGTGAGAACTCGAGACCACGGCTCCAATGCCTGATCACTACTGTGCAGACTCTGGCTCCAAGATGGCAGCGCTCTTATCTGGGAAAATTTGGCTCCATTTTTGTACAGTGGGAGGAATTGGAGGCGCGTCTGCCATCTTTGTTTATGCCACTTCTTTCTGTACTGGACTTACAGAGATAAAAGTAATATTTAATTAAAATGCCAATAATGTCAAACTGCTCCTGAAGAACCAGAAGAAGGGAGTTGTTGCCATCAGGAGGGTCTACTTACGTTGGAGGTGAATGACGCTGTTGTTGAACAGAGTTTTAGTGAAGTAGAAGTACTTGTGCTCCTTCAGAGCTTCCTGGAACAAACAAACACAAACACAGGGGTGTAAGAAATTTTTGTCTTTAACCCGCAACAGCTAGTTGGCAGAGTTAGAATCTGTCTTCAGCCACTTGACTTTTCCACTCCGACGAAAGAATGTTAACTGACAATAAGAAGTAAGCAAATATCGCTAGTTTACACACAAAGAACACAGGCCTATGAAACAATTTATTGCAATATATTGAATTGTAACTCCTGCAAACTGATGAAACAAAAGAAATAACTTTGTTTGCATCTGACACAACCTTTGAATGCTTAGTATGCATCGTGACACCTCCAGCTTCTTAAATGTAAGGATTTGCTGCTTCTCTTTGTCATTTATGATGGTAAATGAAGAGTCTGTACACACACAGCCGTAACTTCGTAAATAAATAAAGCACAAAAATAAGAACAGTGTTCATTAAAAACAGGAGTTAAGAGACAGGAATTGAGGAAGTGAGGAAACGCCATCATAAAGGGCCGTCCACACCAGGAACTGCAACCACAACCGCAACCACAAAAACACTGCTGCAAAAGCCACCTTAACCCAAGCAGAAAGGGGAGCCAACACCACAACCATAGGGCTGCGATCCGGACTCCCCCAACCACCCCAGCCAGAACAACCTCCACAAATGCATTCCAACAGCCACGGCCATAGTCACAGCCCCCGGCGTGGGCGGCCCCTAAGTAAGGAAACACTGGAGGCAGTATAAAAAGTACAAGTAGTGAGATATTATGAATAAAATAAGACCAACCAATAAATAAAACCTCCAAACAGTAAATAAGAAATAGATGAAAGGGTAAGAGCACAAAGTAAAATAATAAAATACTAATACAATTTTCAGTTCCAATCCGATTTTTATACCTTAAATTTGGATATCTGACAGATATTAAACCGATAGCAGGGCTCTTTTTTTCTTGATTATAATAATAATTATTATTATTATTGGTGGTAATATGTGTAACATTATATGAGGCTGAAACTGACCTTCAGTTCTGGTCAGTTAATGCTGACAGACTGTTTGGGTTCACATGCAGTCAGAAAGCTTTCTGCTTCTCCTTCAGACTCTGTTTTATTTGAGAAGTGATTCAAGGTTTAAAGTTGGAATGTTTCTTTATCCTTTTGACTGTTATCATAGTAATTATGCTGAAATTAATAGTCCACATTGATAGTGATCCTGTTATACACTCTGTGTGGTCCGCGCACAGAGTGCATGTGACGCAAATTTCGTCATCGGAACAGTCCGCATGGACAGTATGTGCAGCACCAAAGTTTTGTGTCTGCGCATACTGTGCGCATAGAACGGCGCATGTGCAAAACTGAGCATGCGACGGGGTATTACAATAAGGTTGTAGTGCGCATGCGTTCAGATTGTGCGTGTCCGCTTGCAGAAAAACGAGTATACTTTGAAGACACCAATGCGCACGTTCGCGTCTGCATTGCGCAAAGCCACGTCCGTGGAAGTATACTTGGGCCTTAAGAGATATTAGTGCATGCCAGGGAACCTTGGAGTTGTATAATGCGTCCTCTGACCATTGTGGGGCGCTGGAGGGTTGGTACGTTTAAGTTCTTCTTTGAATGTTACTGGGAGAAAAAGTTCATGAAGTATCATGAAATAAATAATCACAGAAGATATTTGGTGTTAAGTTTATCATCGGACTCAGTAGATATATTTGTATGGTTTTATTCTGCAAAGTCTCCAAAAAGACACTGCAGTTCAAGGCTGCATTGCAAAGTTTCTGAAATGGATACAATTGCACCGGACGGCACAAATGTTATCTTCTGGGCAAAACAAGTAAGTCTCTCACATGTAGCACTCCAGGGATACTTAACTTCAGGAACATTATGTAGTAAATGACATCGCTGAGCCCCACAGTTAACTTCTATAGTGTCCAGTATGTCAGGTTTTTGGATCGGTGACATCTGTCCGATATCCCATGAGTGAATTACGTCTGGATCGGAACCTGATACCGATACTGGATTGGATCGGTTTCATCTCTAACATGATTGTTAGTTGCCACCCTAAACCAGGACACCTCGTCATTTTAACAGAGGTTAAACAAAGTGCTGTCAAAGCCTCATGGAAGTAGTTGAATTACAATAATTTGTCTTCTACTTACAATGACAAGATGAACATTTACTGTACAACAGTAGATGCTCATTTGTCTTCGAATAGGAACAAAATCTGTCAGGAAGACAGACGGATGAATTTATATTACATTACATAGGAACATTTACAGCTGCCACCTTCATTAAATCTCTGCCTTCCGTGATGTATTGTCACTCATTGACTGACTGTTTACATGCGGACACGGCCGGGAAGAACCCGCCCTGCAAAGACAAACAGAGCAGGAGGAGACGTGAAAGGAAGAGCCGAGCCTCCGGTTCCACCGTGAGAACAAGGAACTCACATGCTAACTCTGAGAGAAAGGTTGAGGTTGAATGAACGAATGACTTTGACAGATCGATTTGAACGTGCCATTTCTTGTACTAGCTGCTATTATATCGGAAAGCTGACAGCCAATTACATATCAATATGTCTCTACTTGTTGGCTGATTGTCAGTGCACAATGCCAAGAGAGGGCCCGATATATGTATGTCCAACGTATTGGATGACTTTACCTGATCTCAAATATCGATATCAGTTTTTCATACTGATTATTACTGATCATGTATAATATCTAGAATCTGTGCGCATTTAAATGGAAATCTCAGTGTCAAAATTTAATATAAAAAGTGATCGAAAGTTAATAAGCACAACTTACTCAAGTACTGTGCTTAAGTACAACTTTGAGGTACCTTACTCGAGTATTACTGGACTTGAGTATAACTCAAATAAAGTAAATTCAACTCCACTACATTTGGACAAATATTGTACTTTTTACTCCACTACATTTATTGACAACTGTAGTTCCGAGTTACTACTGACTACAGACGGAGAGACTTTTATCAGCAATTGGACAATAAAAACATTGATTCCAATAATCGGAAAAAGACACTGAATATTGGCCTGGTCGATAATCGGCCTATCCCTACCTGAAACATTTACTTTTATAACCGAGTAATATGGCAATATCTTCGTATAATAGTGTCATTTCATTCCAACTCACCCAGATGTGCTTTATTGTTTTCTAATGCTACTGGTTAATGATGTCAGCTGTGACAGGCAAACACCCTGAACCCAATAAGACAGGCTCAATACAATAGGTATCACAGAAAGATAGAAAACCTTAAAGTCAACATAGTGCAGATATCTCCCCAGACTAAATGTAATATTAGAGCCTGTGAAAAATATTTACAAAATTGCTATCTTCAAAATTATTAAATAATCAAGGAACAATATAACATCTTTAATCTTAATATATATGTGAAATAAATATGACCACTTTCTTATAATAAAGTTTCAAGGAAAATTGAAATAATTTCTCTTGAGAAAATATGCAGTCAAAATATCTTAAAAAGTGGGTTTTCCAGCTCCGAAGCTATATTTATTTTTACACTTTAACTACGTACATGAATACATGTTGGAAATGATCCTCAGGGATTCTTGGATGTTCAGTACAAATTTCAATCCAGTGAAAAATAAGCAACTGGTGAGGAATCTCAAAAATGATTCAATTTAACTCTGAGAGGCAAACTTCAATAAAATCATAACTTTAAAAGTATTTGTAGTAGAGCAATTGGATTTTACAAAATCCCATGAATGTAATAGAAGTTTTCATCAAAATCCATGACATTACCTGGAATGACCCAACAAACTTTAACTACGACAAAATAATTTGTGGTTAACTCCCACCACACATTCATGTCAATAGTTATTAATATCAACGTGTAACATGGAGAGAATTGTGTTAGCTAGCTAGCGTTGTTTACATGTATCTGACGCAGCACGACGTGCGACCCAGGCGCCGTGTTTTCACATCCGTTGTACCACCGAAATCACAGTAACACCACACTTTCGCCCCCTTAGCTTTCCCTCTAACGTACCAAACCATCAGCTAACGCTAAAAAGACAATGACACGGATACAACATCCCGTGTGTCAAGGTACCGCCACTACAATCAGGAAACTCACACTGTCGACGTTCAGGAACCATTTCCCCGGTTCCGACACGGCACTGACCGGCCCATTCAGCCCCGTCAGCACCAGCAGGAGCAGCGCCGAGGACCCGGCCCGACCCGGACCCGCGGAGCTCGCCATTTGAACCAGTAGGAAGTAGAAACCAGCAAGTGCAAAGCATCCGCGACAACTCACAACCAGTGCTCACAACCAACAAGCTGGACACTTCCTGGTTTCGGCCGACTGACGTTAGCATGCTGCCATTGGAGGAATGGCGCTTTCAGCGGCCGTGGGAAGTTTAACAATAAAGTAAATATGTAGTTTTTTATTAAAACAAAAAAACATTGCGAATGTACAGCATTGTTCCTACTGAAGAATGTGGAGCTGTAGTCTCTAACTTTTACCACCGAAGAGAAATTAATTTATTAGTAATTGCTTCAATTTGGTCACTTTGATGTATTTTGAAAGTATTGACAGGAAGTGGTACTATTCTATTAAGTTTAGTGACACATGTCAGTGTAGTTCTTCGTTAAGACCACTGGAGGGCAGTGAACAACCTTTTCAGTTCAGCGTTGTGTTTCCTCTTAATATCAAGGATCAAGGATCAAGGATCAAGGAGCTTTATTTGTCACGTGCACAGAGATACAAAGTAAAACATGCAGTGAAATGAGAATCTTTCATGTCGTACAACAACACCGCGTTGTTGAAAGATGCTTGCCTTGCCTTTCACACAGAAACTGGAGAGGAATAAACTGCTGTTTTAAGGTAAAACATCTCATACCGCCCCACGTGTTTATGGTTGTTTATGGTTGATTAAAAAAAAAACTGCATGAGAAAATATTGATGAAATAATCTCCTTTAAAGTGTAGATGAAGGTGGGGGTAAATTATATATCCACCTTTAGTACTGCTTATAGGAAATACTAAACCATGTTAGATACAATCAGATACGTGATAAGAAATCCAACTGGAAACAATTCCAACATACATATACATATTTATGTAATACGAGTATGAATATGCTCACATATGAGTCAGATGAAAGAGTAAAATATTCTTTTAGAAGTGAAACTGCGTTTCTGGTTGTCAAATATGTTGCTGCGCTATAGTAAGATGTGGCATTAAGTGGTGTGTTTTGATGGTAACTTAAAAAGCGGCGTTTCTATACATGCTAACAGCACTTTTTTATGCTAACGGTACTTCTGGTAGGGGGGCTTTTGTGTTAATAGGACACATACAGGTAATTTCTCACGTAAGTTAACGCTACCTCCTCAGCTAAACTACCTCCTTGGGTGTCTGTCAAACCTCATTATTGCTATTGGCGGATGTCTATCAGTGTGTGGCGTGATCTAATAACCTTTAGGAAATGCGACAACCACCGCTAAATACGTCTATGTTCTATGTACAGTCATTGGTTTATCCCTAAAAAGTCACTTGGTTTCCTGTAAGTAGCGTTATTTCCAGTGCTGCGCGCGCATTATTTTCTATGTAGATTTGTTTTTGAAAGTCTTGACCGGAAGTGTTGCTTTGCTATCGTGTCTGACTTGACATGTTTTCTCTGTGACCACTGGAGGGCGAAAAACAATTTTTCATTTCAATTCAAGCTGCTTTGCAAGTTTTTTGGCATTACTCCATATGATATGACGTTACCAAAGCATTTTGACACAACACAGTCATAATAAACAAAAATAAATATTATAAACAAAAAAGTTAACACAATTCAACATGGAAGACAGACATGGTAAGAAAACGGTTGATAAAACGACTTAAATAATCATGTTTTACAAATAGTGATGTTATTTGTAATAATTACATTAACGACAATCCATACATATTAACATTAGTTACCATTGTATTGACATTAACACTGTGTACGCCACTAATGTATTGCAGTGTTGCTTCTGGTAGAAAGCGGAGAAAATGTGATTTTATGGGTGAAAAACAATGACAATAATTTGGAGAATTTTGAAACCATACACTGCAGGGTGGTGGTAGTTTGTCACTCCGCTCACTCCCTACAAGACAGACCTACACATTTTAAATCTTTTCTGTGTTGTAATCTACAGGTGGAGCTTACAGGTCGACTGACATATTTTATTGCACTTAAAGGCTGAAACCTGTCATTTGACAGGGCGATCAACAGAAAACTAAGCAGCAAGTCATTAAACACCATCACACGATCCAGTTCAAACTTACTGAATCTTTATGTTTTGGACTGTTGGTCGGAAAAACAAACAAACAAACATCTGAAGACGTCACAAATGACATTTAATATCTGGACCAATAGATTAATTGAGAAAATAACTGTCGGATTAGTTCACAATAAAAGTCATGTTTAGTTCCAATCATAATAAACCTACTAAACTGTAAAAATACATCACAAATTGCATCTAAACATTTAAATGTTCTAATTGAATTTTACATTTAATATTTTGTTTCTTTTCTCCTTTTTTTAATCTTAAATAATCTTGTCTTTCTGCTTTTTATATTTCATATATATGTTATGATTGTCCCTCTATTGTTAGATAGATAGACAGATAGAGTATGAACTTTCCAACTGAAACAGCTGATCCCTGAACTGTGTTTGTTGTCCACTCCACCACAGGAATCTAGTGGACGTTAGGACCTTGAGGCCAGCTCTGCCTGTGTGTGTGTGTGTGTGTGTGTGTGTGTGTGTGTGTGTGTGTGTGTGTGTGTGTTGGGCGGGGTTGATGATGCATAAAAGAAGAACTTGTTTTTTTGGGGACTTTGGATGTGGGAGTGCCATACTGCCTGAATAGCTGCCTCACTCTCTCTGTCTGTCAGTGTGTCTTTAGCTCTCTCAACAGTCTCTCCTTGTCAGTCTCTCCCTCTGCAGCAGCAGAAGTCGCAGTAAGTAGAAAAAAACCTGCTGTCGGCTGTGTTTTTACGCGTGTTTGTATGAGCTGTGAACTGTGTGTGTGCTGCTTTTATTAAGTATGTGTTTGCAGTTTTTGTCCAGTGTGTGTGTGTGTGTGTGTGTGTGTGTGTGTGTGTGTGTGGAAACTTGACACTGAAGAGATTATGTGAAGGTTTTGCATGTAGTTCAGTCCTGTCTGCAGTGGTGGAAAAGTACAGAAAAAGAATCTCACACAGGTAAAAAAAAAAAAAGGCTGTGAAGGAAATCTTCACAGCCCTAATAGAAAAGAGTGTATATAAGTTCCAGCTTATGTTATGAAATATGTTATACAAATGTCCTCTTACTATTGGACGGGCATCAGCTCTGTCTCCAGACAGAGAGGCGTTTGTCGAGGCTCGGGCCTCTGTAGCCTTGAATACAGCAGATGGGAGTCACACCAAGATAAGCTGTACCTTCTAAACTGTAAGCTAGTACTAAATGGACCAAAGATAATTAAATAGAGCATAACTAATAGAAACATATTAAATGATAGAAACATGCATTAAATGAGCCGAATATAATTAAAGTGACCTAATACAGTTACGACCTTTTCAGTTTGAAAAATGGTTAAAAAGGCAAATTTCTCTTGTCATTTAAAAAGCTACAATTAATCAGAATCAGAATATATATATTATATAGTATTATTGTCACTGATTCGTGTTTCAGGACTCAAAGATTTTATTCCTTTAGATTTTCATGTATTCATGTGCGGCTGTGGAGAGATTTTTGGTCTTTATATGAGAAATGCTTTATGATCATTGTTATTTCTTATTGATAAACGTGTCTAATTCTTGTTTTCGCTCTGTCTCTCTCAGACGGAAAAATGTTCAATTCATTCATCAAAGGCATCGTTAATATTGTGAGGTGAGCACACGCAAGATGGAGCTAGGCTAACAGTTTTCCTCTGCTTCCAGTCTTTGTGTTAAGCTAGGCTAACTGTTTTCTGATGTCACTGCTCTCTGACTGGTGTTTTTTTCCCCTCCAACAGCAACATCGACCCCGCTCAGTTTATTCCTTCAGACCCAGTAAGTAGCAACGCATTCAATGTGAAACTTGATGAAGCAGCTCCTCTTCGTCTTGTATTCTTAAAGGAACAGTTCACCCCAGAAATGAAAAATCAGTCATTATTTACTCACCCCCATGTCGATGGAAAGTCTGGTGAAGTTTCTTGGTCCACAAAACATTTCACAGCAAAACAGTGTTCCAGCGTTCTCTTGAACAACTGAAGAAGCTGGGGACTTGTTTTAAAACATAAAAAAGCAACTAACCAATGTAGTCGTGAGCGTGAGCAGCTACTGTGAAGATTTTGTCTTAAAAAGGGTGTAAATAACATCTTCTCAAATCTATTTGGGATCTTGGGGCTTCTGGAGACTTGGATCACGCTGGACGAGCTCTATGGAGCCATTTTAGTTGAATGCTGTTTAGGGGAATGCTGCAACGCTGTTTTGCTGTGAAGCTCCAGAAATGTTTTAGGGAGGAAGAAACTTCACCCGACTTTCCATCAGCGTAGGGGCGAACTGTTCCTTTAATCTGTGGACCTTCTTCTCGATCGATTTCTTACTCTGAAATGGAAAACAAGAAAATGGATGTCAAAATATTTTTTCATTTTCAAGTTTCGTTTTTCTTTGAGGAAGCTCCTATCTGGGTTTAATATCACCCTTCACCCCTCAACATTATCAACAGCAGCTACAACATTAACAATTCAGTACTGGTGGGGTCCCGACCACAAAACTGTGAAACGAAGACCTTTAAATCAGGCTCATTTCTGTGATTGAACTGACTGTCAATGAAAGATTTCAGAAGCAAACAAACACACTGAATGCAGTTCACTGAGGAGTTTGTATGAGCTAACAGTAGTTCTTTGTTTGTGTGTGTGTGTGTGTGTGTGCACAGCCTCCCCCTCGCAGACCTCTGAACTTTGCCGAGGCTCACGAGAACGATGAAGAGAAACGGTTTCGGAGCGTTTTCAAGCAGCTGGCGGGAGACGTGAGTCCACCATATCCATCTTTAATCCAGATTAATCCTGTCTGTTCTGTTTTGTGGCGTTTCACGGATCATGTAGCGGATGTTTTGGTCCAGCAGCAATGTTTCTGTTGACCTCCAGACACACACGTCAGCCTTGATATTGAGTTGGAACGTGAACTGGAGAGAGACGGAAGAAAAAGTTAATTGAATATGCAAGAAAACCATCCAGAAATCATAACTTTATCTGTTTGTGTTTTATTAAAAACTGTAGATAGACCTGAGAGCAACACTCAGATTTCACGTTCTGCTGAAAACACAAAATTGCTGATGTTTGACTGATTACCGACTGAGGACCTCCTTAAATCAGAAATCAGTGTATTCCTGTGGACTGTGATGAGTTCAAGGAGGAAAATTACTGCAAAAATAGTCCATGAAGTTCCATAATTATCCTGAAGTTGTCACCATGAGGTTGGATAACACTGGACAGACAGCAGAAAGAAGTCGCAAAAAAAACTGTTAAATCACAAACGTTTCTTTTTATAGATTTTGGGTAAACTTGTCCTTTAACAGACCTTCAAACAAGAGTGTAAACCTGAACGTTTCATTGATCTAACCCTCAGCCGACATTACTGTCTTTAAAAGACTGTGGCGCGTTCATTTTTTAAACTAGCATGAATCATGTGAAACTAAAACAACCTAAGCCATTGGTGCCTACCATGTCATGCTAGATTGTCGGGAAGGGAGCTAAATAATGCTCCAAAGTTAGGCAACATTTTGGCAAGTGGAAAAACTGGCATGGCCATTTTCAAAGGCTTGTGTTTAATTTGCCTTTTCTCAAAATGGTGTATTTGAATATATTTGCACACTGGGGTCCCTAAACAGTCTTGGAATTGCATAAATTGGGTATGACTGGGAAGCTGGGACTTGTGGATTGAATGAGCCCAATTGAGGAGCCATTTAACTGTAGTGAGACCACTCTTTCAAACTTGACCTCACTGCATAAAATGACCTATTGTAACCTCTAGGATAATCACTTTACAAGCACAAACTAGAGACCATTCAGAGGATGTGTGGCTCTCCTCCTGATAATAAGGGGGTTTCTGAGTAATTTCCAGAACAGAAGTGCTCGCCAACCAATTGCCGAAAAATGCAATTCCTCCAGAAATCTCCAAAATCACAAAAGTTTTTGATCCCAAATCACAGCATGGATTTTTTTTTCTGTGATGTTCTTCAAGGAGTCTTAATGTGGCAATTTGGATGAATTTTTGATCATTGACTGGTCAAAAATGGTTAAATTTTTCCACCAAATCTCTGTAACAAATGGCACCAACCCAAAAACTGCTGCAACAACTTATGAGACTTTATTGAGCATGGGAATGGCCATCATATACTTCTATCATAATGTTTTAAGCCCTCATACAGGCACCTAACTAAAACACAATGTTTATTAGATTAGATTTATGACTAGAAAACCGTGACACACCTTACTGGGCTGCATCTCAAATTAATCTTCAGGTTCTCAGCTTTCGGGTAAAGTGTATTTTATATACCATATACTCCTACGTAGCATATACTGTTGACATGCTATCTCCCCTTAAAGGTCCCCCCCCAAAACACAAAAATGATCTATGGTGGGTCTCTAAGTGCTAACAGGTATGTTTCAGCTGGAATGGGCTCTCATGTGCTGCTGGTTCACATGACTGCAGGCCTTGCAACAAACCACAGACTTTGGTCTCTATAATTACAGTATAATGACTTGTTTACATTAGTCTCTGTTCTGAACAAGAACCAAGCACGGAGACTAGAAAGATGGTGGTCACATTTTAAGGTGTGGTAAATAGTCAGGTCTTTCTGAACTCCAAACTTTAACTGACTTTTATCATTTTATTTAATCAATATTTTCACTAAAATGTTCCTTTATGGAGGGCTTGCTCAGCAGATTTTAACTCCTCACAACAGAGTTTGTTATAAACACATCTCTACCTTCTTAAAAAGATTATAATCCAAAGCTGTGATGCACGATCTTTTTCACTTGTATCGCCTTAAATTGGCTCCCAGTATGTTTTAGAATGGATTTTGATATTTTACTGATTACTTTTAAAGCTCTTCGTGGCCTTACTCCCATACTAAAAAACGTCACATACTGTTTTAGCATACTAAATAGTACGTTAGTAAGGAATTTACAGGCGCAGTGTTGGCTAACCCTAGTAAAAGTGCTCTGCTAACGTCATCAAAAAAAACTGTTATCTTCAACAACAACTTATCCAACAAGCTAATTAATTAAATAAAGATGTCGGCAAAGTTGTCAA
>JBBPCS010072251.1:0-16353 GCA_037974645.1 Hollardia meadi
TGTGTGTGTGTGTGTGTGTGTGTGTGTGTGTGTGTGTGTGTGTGTGTGTGTGTGTGTGTGTGTGTGTGTGTTCATTGTAATAAAGGAACATTGTGCAACAGTGTGGCTCACTGATGTGTACTTGTTAGTAGGACACACTCATTGTTTGTTTGTCTTCACATGAAACCTGTTGGCAAGAGGGAAATAAATCACCAGAAATCTCCTTGCAGTGGAGCTCAGAGGAAAAAGATATCAGACTTTGGATACAAACACAATACTTGTTAGTAGAATACATTCATTGTTGGTTTGGGTCTTTTCATGTTAACAAAAAGAACATTTTAGAATATCACCACATCCTTTCTTTGTGAGTTACTTTAGTACAGTCGCGAAGGACTGTGTTTATGCAGTTCAACCAAACTTAGTGATTGTGTTAAGTGGTGAGTCTTCTCTCATGTCTCTTCAGGTTCAGGAGTCACAGCATTATTTTATTGTGTCATATTTATTTGACATTTCATATCCTCTGTTGTGATCTTCAGGTTGGCCCTCAGGTAGGATGTGAACAATAATTAGTATCCTACAATATTATATTATTTCATTCTGCCTGTACTCTATTTCCTGTCGCCCTGGCCCCTTTGGTTGAGCGCTGTAATGCTTCCCTCAAACAGGGACACACCAATCCAAGGAACCAAACAATGGTAGAAAAAGCATGATATTTAGCCAGTTATGAGTAGTGATAAAGCAAAAGCGGACTGAAAGAATGGAGGGATCACAAGGGCAAAGAATTGTGCAAATGTTTACCTCTGCATTTGGTGCAAAAAGGGATGGATAATTAGAATGACATTTAGCATAGCCTATGTTTTCCGGCTATGTTGTCCAATGCTGGTGTTGGCTTTCATTTGGCAGCACATCATTAAATATCAATATGGCAATGTTGATATCAATCTAGGGGCTGCGGCCATGAACGCCTGGCCAAACAAACGCTCATCAGTGGCGCCGTCGGTGGCAGCGACAGCCGGAGGTGGGTGGAGTATCACTGGCTTCCTTTCGGCTCGCAAATTAGGTGAAACCGGTGCTTTCTGCTAATATGCAACTGACCCCAGACAAGCGCTGTCTGCTGGCTCAAGCTATGCAGAGAAATCCAAGAGGTCACATTAGCAGGCTAGTTATAACGGAGTGTCAAATGTCTGTCAGCGCATTCTGGGCTAAAAGGCTGTAGCCTCACAATGAGTTGCCATCTATCTGAGGTTTAATAAGTGACAACACTGGACCACTCATAATGTATGGGCAGCCATTAGCCAAGAGGGGAACAGGGCCTATGACATGAACCCTATTTCTCCTTTCATTTCTCTCCCTCTTGAATTAATGACACAGGAGCCCAGGAGAGGAAGGGATCTAGTGCTCTCTCCATGTTATTTAAATGACTCCTAAACCCTTTTCCACCGGGGGTCGGGGCGAGGGTGAGGATGAGCGGGGGGTGAAACGAGAGATGCAGGCAAGAACATGGCTTTAACATAAGGGGCCAAGCAACTGCTGTGTATGTTTTCACATTAATGCAGAAGGGGGGGTATTGATCCCGGGTGCTGACTCTGGAATGAAGCCAGCAAGTCCGAGCTCAGCTCATTAGGCCCAGTCAACAACAGAAACACACTGGGATTTTAAAAAAAAAGAGAACACAGAACTCAGGTCACGTACACATATGTCTCAAAGCTATAGAGAAGCTCACGCAAAGGAGGCTGAATGTTGTTGAATATATAGCCGCACCTAATACCTCTCTCTGGTGGTATGAAAATAAAAGAGGAGTATGCGCTGGTGCAGGGGCCGACCTGGGCTGCAGCCTTGGGGCCTCAAATGCACAAGGGCCCCACATCAGCTCGACTGTTTGAAATTATCTAAATTTGATGGATAGATTTTTGCACTTTTTTTTTGCGTTTTGTATCTGATCGCATACCATTTCCAAAATCCATGTTTAATTTATAGATTAATTCTCATTTAAAAACTTGCAACAAAGAAGTGATATTTTTTTGCTCCATCAAATAACTGCAGCAGTCACGTGGAGCGGGCTGGAATACAAATTTCATAGTTTGGAAAATTCTCCAGTTATCATTCAGAATTGCAAGCCACACATGCTTTCACAGAACAGCAATATAACACCTAAGACGTGACCATTAACTTGTTTCTTATGCACAATGTAATAATGTTGTTTAACAGGCATGTGGAAACTAATGAAAATTATCTGGAAGGCTATGTGATATGTCTCTTTTGTTTTTCACCATGGGCTCAGGTTAATCTGCCTGGAGGCTGACGAACTGAAAACCTCATGGATGTGGACATCAAGATAAAATGAGCCTTAAAGCTGCCCTGTGGAGTTTTCTTGTAAACACACAAAAGTTATGATTGCAGTCAGTGCTACTCCACAAAATACACTGTAACACAAAGATGCACTGGATGCATTACCTACATTGTGAAACATTTGTGGATATATTAAATATTGTGGACATATTCATGTTAAATATTTGAAATATTGCATTATTTGTCTATGCTTACTTGCTAGGAGTCATCTTTTTTTAGTGCCTTTTCTGGTGCATTGTTATGTTTGTTACCAAGAATGGAAATAACAAACTACATTAACTCTTTTGTTTATGAGCTTTGCTCATCCTTTACAGAGTAAAAACAAAATCACATGAAAATCTCCAAATAAACCTTGTAAGAATGGAACAAAATAAAGGTGATAAATAAGCAGCTGCTAAAGAGAACGAGCTCCTTGTGGACAACAAAGCTTCTGTGAGCTCCATGTCCAGGAAGGAGATGCTCTGCACTTAGCTGATGCTCTGGAAAACATACATGTTCAATGTGTACATTCACACCGGCTGTAAGATGGGTGTGGGACGTGGTTGCACCCTTGCCTGGGCTATCAGTTAGGGGCTAACAGTGAAACAATGCACAACAGTGCAATAAAGATAACGTGGGTGGGTGGGCGATACATCGCATATATGCATCGTATACATTTGGCATACACCCAAAAAAACACAGCTTGTATTTTGGATTTTTTCACCCACGATTCCGTTTTCACAACAGCAGGTGAGCCACGTGTGGAGGAGCCTTGTGTTCCTTGTAAATGTCAGAGCTTATCGAAACGATCTAAACCAACAAGGTGTTGAATGACATTGCATCACCCGAACTTGCAGCTTAAAATAAGGGCACAAGTAGACATAAAAACATCAGAAAAATGCCACAAAATATTAACGTATGGGAAACGTTATATTGTGTGAGAGAGAGTGTGAGTGCGTACAGCAAAGGGCCGCCACAGTCTAGGTATTTAATGAGAAACACTGTACTCTATACTATATGTATTGCGGCTTGTTCTACGTGCGACACAAACATCGAGAACAAATTGTCACATAACTCTTAAAGCTGCCAGCATGAGACTCACACACATATGTTACGCACACGCACGCACACTCCTGGGCCCATCCAACCCACTCTCCTGGGTGAGTGTGTATGACGTATGTGTGGCTTGTGATTATCTGGAGGGAAACAGCGAAAAGAGCCTGAAGAAAGTGAAAGAAGTGAAGCGCTATAGCAGGTTTAGGCAGTGTTCCCATCAAAGCGTTGTTCTTTTTTTCCTGAGGCCAGAGTTTTATTTTTTATTTGTTTGCAATAGGAGTGCCGTGTATTTACACTATGCTACAAACACCAGACGAGGCACAGAGCGTCTGTTCTGCACTGGGTGCTGCACATTTTGCGTGTTTTATCCGGAAAAATGTTCACCTTAGGCTAGGATGCTGCGCTCCAATCACAGTAGAGGGCGGGACAAGTAACTAAAAGACCAGCTGTTAACATCCTACATCTACAAGTGCTGAACAATGACAACAATGGAGGAGAAATTAATGTGTATAATTTATTGAAAAATATATAAAGAGTATATTGTCAGAAAAATGTTTGCTTAATAGATTTAAAATCTGACAGATCTGTAAAAGAAATATATATATATTAAAAATGATTAAATTGTATTTTGTGGAAGCATTTATGAAGAGGAAATTTAAAAAAAAAAAATTGAGCTTTGT
Organism: Hollardia meadi; assembly: GCA_037974645.1. Lineage (NCBI taxonomy): Eukaryota > Metazoa > Chordata > Actinopteri > Tetraodontiformes > Triacanthodidae > Hollardia > Hollardia meadi. The sequence goes on from JBBPCS010072251.1 coordinate 4,044, forward strand.
ATTGTGATAGGTCAAAATAAGCCAGCCCTGAGAGGCTGAGTGGACTTTAAAGTATACTGTACAATACAAACACAAAAAAACAAAAGGGACCCACTTCTAAAGTGCTTCTAGAGGTCAAAAACTCAGGGTACTTCTAAGCCTGTAGTCTATAGATATACAGTATATACTTGTCTGTTTGGGTCTGCACTCCCTGCACACATGCTACTGAATTCCACAGGTTTCTCTTATCTGTTATGGTTCAGGATCCCACAAAAAACTAAAGGCATGTGTGCACCATACATACTTTTTAATCCTCTACAGGTCTTCAAGGCAACATTGAAATCAGAGGTAGGAGTCGTCAGAGCATACACAAGTATAGAACAGTCTTAGTGTTGGTATAGTAAGCTCCAAGGTTTTCACTCTCATTACTGGGGAGATTTGTGCGCAGCCATCTCAGCCGCCTCGTTTGAAAAGAGCACATCAATGAATGTTGTTGTCATGGTTTCCTTTGTTCCAGCCTGCTTGAAGGAGTCACTTTGGATCGCTGTATACTTGCAGTTGCGAAGAAAGAGTGTGTGTGTGTTTGCGCGCGTGCGTGTGCTGTGTGTGAGAGGTGACACGGGGACAGAGGACCTGTGGCAGACCCAATGAAAGCTTCACTAACCTTTAGACAGAGAGAGAGAAAAGGAACAAAAAGGAAGAAAAATGCTTCCTGTTTGAAGTTATGTCCGACTGTTAATGAATTTCATTTGGTGGAACATCCCTCGTTTTTTGTTTTTTTTCACTGTTGCTATAGAAACAAGTCTCTTTACTTGTGGAAAGTATCTCAATTCAACTAATCCTCATGGCTTGTAACTTAGTGAACAAATGACTAGACATCATGTCGTGTTATGATTTTTTTATAAAAGTAATTACTATAAAAACACAGCCTTCCTTCTCAGGCTTCTAACAGACATGTGCCTGACACATGTCAGATTGCACCTGCTTTTATTCTCTTTAGTGGATTTCATCAGCTCCAGCGGAGTATTAAAGTGATGGGCTTGACTCTGGAAAACAAATCATTTTAAATGGTCTACTGCTTCTGTCAAACCTCCTCTGACAGTTATGTCTTATTTTCTCTTTACACATATACAGCTTGGTCAGATCTCTTGAAAGGCACTGCACACTAACTCCGCAATGGCAAAACAGAATGAGCGACTTCACTATCTATTTAGAAGTATCCATAGCAAAGAATCTTTCTTTACTGACAACTGTGTTCCTTAGCCCATGTATTCTCCAAGTGGTGAACCTCTCTCCATCCTTGCTTGTGAAGGACTGAGCCTTTCAAGGATGCCCATTTCTGATTTTATTTATTTTGTTGTAAAACTTGTGCTGTTACATTCTCATTCATGGGCTCTCATTATGTTCTCGGGAGTGGTTGAGTCACTTGCGCCACTCAGTGGTAAAAATCAGCATACTGGTCCGGTCTTTGGCTCAATATCAAAGTGTGCTGAACATTTTTACATCTGCCCACCCCTAGCTGTAGCAGACAAAAAGAAAAGAAAAGGGAATTTAATTTTAGTTGGACTAAAATACGAACCTGTTCTCATCCAAGGTCATCACATAGCTACGTTTTGGCATGCGGCCCTCGTGTCTTATCCAGACGCGCAAGGTCCCCTGTCGCCAGCTGATGCACTAAGCCTTCCATTTAGAATCTCTGGGCAAAGCCCAAGGGCTCGCGCCCCACACGTCTTATCCTGACGCACAAAATCTACGTTACTTTGGTTAAGCTTAGGCACAAAACATCTCTGACATTTGGTTATGTTTAGGCAGAAAACCTACTTGGTTAGGTTTAGTAAATGACTGTTGACGCTTGGTTTCAAACGGGACGCAAACTACGTCATCTATTCAAATCGTATGAAACTGATGTGGACGGCTTTATATTGCAGGTACATCAAACTACACTAAACCTTGTGTACCTCTACCTGTTGCAAAAGGCTGTGACAAAATGTCGATATCTGATCAGGCTGAAAATACCATGCTCCAAGATGACACAACAAACGTTTCTACCCGAGGGCCTTTTCACTAAATTGGTGATCTGCAAGCTGCAATTTCCAAATGAGATTTTCTCATCTCCCGCTAATTTTGTTCACTAAAAAAAACCAAAAAAACCCATGCAACCCATGTCTGAGCATTAAAGATCCCTGCACAACTCACAGACATATTTGCAATCAGCAATCATTTGTGAAATTGATGCTGCTCCAATTTACAAACTGCATGTAAGCAGTACTTTCAAGTCTCTTTCATAAGCAGAGCCCAGGTGTATACACCGAAAAATATATTCAGACTTGCTCATTTTTGCACCCATAGTACATGACATTAATGGCAATACTTTTTGATTTGAATTGGATTAATGGCTCATATTTCACGACAAAGAGTCTTGTTTGGCTTGTGTTTGTCTCCTTTCACATTGGTTTTGAGAGAGGATTCGCCTATTCCTTTTCTGTATATGATCTGTGCTAGGATTATTGAGGTTTTGAGAAAAAAAAAATTTATATATAGTTGAATCCTGTATTTATTTAATACAATTCAGTCAATATATGAAAAATACATGTTCCAGATAGCTTTTCATGAAAGTTTCTGTGAAATTACATCACAGTTTAATATAATACAAATACATTTATTTTGCAATCACATTGTAATTCTCCGTTGTAGGGTTCTCTTTTCTTAGATATTTAATTTCTGTTTCTTGTAATATAACAAAAACTTGCAAACAAACTGTCTTTACTTGCTTCTTGTATCACCCTCTTGTATCCATTTTAATCTGGATAATATAAAAGCACCTTTGGCTGTATTCCAGTTTATCTAATTGTAGGGCAGATCATCATCTCCTTTTTCTCATTTTCTGAAATACAGAAGTTAACTCCTTGCTAAATTGAATTGTAAATCTCCTAATTTTGTTTTTAAGCAATTTAATTTATTGATTTTTTTCTGATACAGCATATAAATCCTCTACACCAGACTTTGTAATTCACATCAAACAACAAATAATACAAAAATTCCCAATACATCCCATGGTTACTGTTCAAAATTGCAAATTTTCAGTACTTTCTCATAGGATTTTTTTTTAGAATTTAATTTCCTGTTACATAATATTAACTATAACTATTACATTTCCACTTATTAAAAAACATTTCAACTCTCTAAATATAGCCAGAGGGCTGCGTAATGCAATCTTTTATCACTGTAGAGAATTAGTATACAGTATCTTGTCCCTGGCTCTGACATGCCGCTTCACAAAAATACATGTTCTTCATCGCACGCTACACGAAAATGATTTTAATCTAATAGTCTGCCACTGGCAGCTCAGTCATGACCAGTTCCAAACCATAGGATTACTCAGTAATTTCTATGTAAAAACATAGCAAGCAAGCTGACTAATATCAAAAGCAAGAGCATGAGCTATAGGATATGCAACGTTATCTGATGTGACACAAAACAAAGGCTATAATTTTGTGGTGTGAACATCAAGGTAATTTATATGTCATTTTACAACACAGGGTTGCAAGGTTAAACGTTAATGCTTGCTTGTTGCAAATAAATGCCTCATCAAGTTATGTGACAAGGCAAGTGAAAAATATATGTTATGCTTAATGTAATGTTATCTGTAATAAACTGTGTGCTGTGTCATTGAAGTGGAGCTTTTCCAGCTGAGCTGTGTGCATGAGTCTGCACATCATATGAAAAATCATACTGGACACTATAAAAGTTAACTCTGGAGCTGACGAAGTCGTGTATGACACAACGTTACTAATGTTAAATATGTCTGAAACACTGCATGCGAGAGACTTACTTGTCTCTCCCCAGAAGATAACCCTTGTGCCGCTCAGGTGCGATCATATCCCTTTCATAGGCTTTGTGGGCCAGACTTGAACTTTGACTTTTTGGAGACTTTGTAAAATAAATTCATACTGATACCACAATGGTTGAAGGACACCATCATACAACTCCAAGGTTCCATGGCATGCACTAACATCTTTGCTGGGGACTTGAATATAAGGGTCACTATCATTACGGACTATATTCATATTCATATTCAGCATGAATTAGCATGGCTTGCTTGGTTCTTATCCCGGTTCTCTTCCCTCTTCTCTCGGGGCTGTCGCACCACCTACGTTTGCTCTGGCTGGGTAGTCGGGAGATGCCGTGGGAAGTGATTGTGTCTGCTGCTCTGAATCCAAACCCTGGCTTCGTTTTTCTAGTACCAATGAGTGCTAACAAAAATAATTGCTTAAAACAAAGAAGTGAGACTAAGAAAAGAGCACAAGTGCCAATGACACAATGTAGCAATCAGAAAATCGGTGTATGCTGTATGCTTATGCACCTATAGATTAAAAGAAGGTGTATCAAGCTTGGTCCGGAACTCCAGATATATAAAAATTGGTATCATAGGTAAATTTTGAGATTACAGGGCACACAAGACTCAAACTCAGAGATTCTGGTAGACTTAGTCCAAGCACCTAAAATTACGGGGTCCTTTATGATGACTTTTAAACCACACAACAAAAGAAAACTGCAAGAGGGTTCATTCAGAATGTATTGTTTTGGTTTGAATAAGTGTGTCAGTTTACACTGACTGATTACACCACTGTACCTGTGAGTCCACCCTCTTAACTGTCGTTATATATAAGAGACAATGTAGTCCTTTTTACATTCTGGACAGTGGCATTTGAAATAATGTCATCTCAGAGACTCAAACTGACTTTAATGTTTCCTCCCTTGAAAGATTCATTCGCTGGAGGTTTTTGGCCTGTCTTCTTTAAAATTCAGCCTGAAAGTCTGCCACTGTGGAAGTACAAAAACAACAGAACCGCTTGACAAGTGTGGAGAATGATGGAAACTTTCTTTGCCGATGGGTAGCAGGCCTGTCTGCAGGACGATGGCAGTGACAGCGGGGACTGGAAACTATTTGCTGAAACTATCTCAACCTGCGAGCCATTTATCAGGTGGACTGTAATGAACAAAAGCACTATAACAGAACTTTTTGTCCGCCGTTCGATACCATATCTGTCCTCTGTCGCTATCTAGTTAGTGCTGCTCTGAGGGATCGCCCTGTCTGACATTTGGGACTTGTCAGACACAGTGATGGATGATTGAGGGGGTTGTGGTAACACCTTAATGCTCTCTCTGCAGAGGGATTCCGAGCTTTCTCTCTCAACCGGATTCTTTTAAACACAACTGATGTCTCCAGGTTTTTACCGGCAAGTTGCCAGTGTGCCAACAGTCCTGTAGAGCTTTATTGCCGAGCAGATTCTATCCAATCCTATTTTTATTAGGAAATAGTTCTATCTGAATACAAGACAAAGTGAGGTATTGCAACAACAGTGGGAGAGAATTTATAACTTATTTTTAGACTCTTTTTTTTATAATTTGTTCATTATAGGTTGAAATAAAAAAGTCACTAGTTGCTTAATAGTAATGAATTTCTCCAACCCTAAAGTGCGTCGAAATTCCCAAACATTTCTGAACTTAATTGTGTCTTTTGTTATCTAAACTTCAAATGTATACATCTCTTATCTTATAGAGGCTTCACTGTGCACAGTAGCTTGGGAAGTGCCTACCATTACCACTAAACATAACTCACAGCATTCACTCATACTATTACTAAATGGTAAATGGACTGCTTTCATATAGCTCTTTTCTAGTCATCTTGACTCCTCAAAGCACTTTACACCACAAGTCAGCATTCACCCATTCACACACACGTTCATACACCGGTGGCAGTGACTACCTGGCAGGGTACCACCTGTTTAATGGTTTAATGGTCACCAAAAAAAGGAGGAGGTAAGGAAGGAAAAGGGGAAAGCATTTAAAGGTGATTGGAATACAAGCAACTTACAGAATCTCAGACTTCATCTACACATTAAGATGTCACAAGCTGTTGTCAAAGCAAGAAGAAGATCGATGAGGGCATTAGTGAGCAAGTTCAGCACTCGCTCTCTTGGAGCAGCGCACACACACACACACACACACACACACATATAGACTAGAATGTCACAAACATATCCTCTCCTTTTGTTGAAGCCTGTTGTCAAAGAAGCCATCTTGGCAAGAAACAGCTTTCTTTAGATCATTTTTACTGCTGGATGTTACTGTTCTTTGGTAAAAATCCATCCATATTTCCAATTCATGAAAAGATAAAGAAACTAAAAAGAAAACATAACTGTACAAAAGCATACGAAAAGAACAATAACACTTATTGAACAGTGAAAAGACTACCATGCACTGATAAACAAAAGATCCACAAGGCCTAACATCTGCACTGGATTATTTACACAATATAGGTTTTCAGATTCGGAACAATTGCCAATGCAATTTATGTGTGGACTTGCAGCCAATAGCACAATGACTTAATTCACCTGTACCTTGACAGGATTTACAGGACAGTCGCTGATTGTGGTGCAACCTCTCCTGTTTAATGTAGGCCTTCTTATTCAGGTTGAGCGAATACTCAGCTGAAATGAGTATCCAGTACAGATAATGTACCCAGGTACCCGAGTGTAATGTAATGTAATGTACCCACTTGTACCCAAGTTAATTGTGTCAATGTCCGCTCTCATGGTGATGTTTGGCATTGTTGTTGAACTGTAAAAACTCATATTGTAGATCACTTTAAATGAGGACAACCATTTTTTATGCAAATCTTTTTACTAAGAAGAACCAAATTATTATTGAAAGAATGAAACAAATGACTAAGTTACAAATTGTAGCATGGGGCGGATTGTGCAATACCAACATAATACCAGCGACATAACTACCACCCCCACTGTGTGATTTTTAGATAGCAAGCCAGCAATCAAAAGAGGCATGACGTTTTACATGCATGTTGTCTCTGCAGTTTGCACACATTTTCGGTTGCTTTTCTTCTGGTTTGAGTTAGTTGCTAACTGCTGCTAGCTGCTTTTAAATCTCACCTGTCTTGCCTTGAACAGGCTGCGTGAAAGGGGCTAATGATTGAGGGACCCTGAGTGTATTACTCAAGGAATATTCTGAGTAAACGCACAGTATTACATTTTTAAAGATGTCATAAAGATAATATTACACTATGAATCTGCCTACTACCAGATCTCAGTGAAAGCTGTTTTTCATCACTGAAAGACATTTTATAAACTGTTTGACTGACTTGCAGCTTGCAGTGAAGGGCTTATATTAGACCTAGTACCAGTCTATACAGATGTTGTTTAAAGAATTGTTCACATCCCACTTATTACAAAATGTTATTGTATCAAAGATATTTGGAATACTTTTATTCAGCCTTTTAGGGCTCATTAAAATATGACCATTTATAGGAACATCAGGCACATCCCATCTTTTGCTTAAGTCTTTGCAATAAGTGAGAACAAATGCGATGCCTGGTTCTCATATCTGCTATCATGTTGATCTTGTGAGATTATCGCTGCTGATACCCCAGAAAAGCATACTGAAGTGATCACCAGTGATCAATCATCTCAAGTTAGTCTACTGAGCTTAAATATATCAGTGTGTGTGTGTGTGTGTGTGTGTGTGTGTGTGTGTGTGTGTGTGTGTGTGTGTGTGTGTGTTCATGGTAATGAATGAGCATGTTACCCAGGGCAAAAGTGTGGCACACTAATGTCTTTTATCAGTTTTTGGACAACAATGGAGCTCAATGGCACAAAAGAATAGAGAAGAATCAGACTTTGATACACACAACATTTTTGTTGGTAGGATACATTCCAACCCATTCTCATCCCAGGTTGTCACATACCGACGTTTTGTCATGTGCCCCTCACGTCTTATCCAGACACACAATGTACCCTTGACGTCGCCAGGCAATGCGCTAAGCCTTCTCTGATGCACAACGGGCCCTTTGCCGGCCGTGTACGATGCGTCTTCCCTTTAGCGTCATATTTAGCATCTCATCTTATCCTGCCTGATGCACAAGGTCTATGTTATTTTGGTTATGTTTAGGCACAAAACCTACATGGTTAGGTTTTGCAAATGACTGGTGACGCTTTGTTTCAAACGGGAACGCAAACTCTGGCCTTCATGGTGAAAGTCTTCAAGTGGTCTGAAAATGACACACACGGCTTTAAATTGCAGGTACATTTAACTCTTGTGCGTCTCTGCCTGACGTTAAAGGGTATACCTTGTGCGTCTGGACGACGGGCCGTGACAAAACATTGACATCTGACGAGCGATCTGGTTTGGGTCTATACGTGAAATTTGTTGACAAAGGAAAAAAAAATCACCAGAATTATCCTTTAATCGATAATTCATAGTAATATTTAAAAACAGCAAAATCACTCAATATTTATTTACAATGTCTGTCATGATTCATTCTTAAATGTTGAATGAACACTGGGTCAGTGATAAATGCACATACACACACACACACACAGGCCCCCATGCTAGGTGGTATAATAGCAAAGCAGGTCTGGTGAGAAGAGCTTTACCATGCATGAGTGATAGGCTCGGTTCTTCCTTTTACATTCACAAAGCCAATTCCCCAACCTCCATATCTCTGAGCCACACACACACACACACACACACACACACACACACACACACACACACACACACAGCTCACCGCTTCCCGAGCTTCTCCTCTCTGATTGCAATTAGTGAATTATGCACTTGGACTTTGGCCAGCTATGCAGGATTAAATTATTCATAAATGTTAATAGGCGCTTCCTCTCTCTCTCTCTCTCTTTCTCTCTCTCTCTCTGTCTCTCTCTCTCTCTCATCCCTCCAATCTGGGGCCTAGCTCATACAGCCCATGCCGGAGAGATAATATTGACCTTTTCATTGGGGCATGTTATTAGGAGCTGCTCTCTATTAAAACAAATGATGACATTGTCTGCGAAGCACAATACAATAAGTCATTTCAAAGGGATTACTTCAGCTTACGCCCGGCGAGAGCAAGAGTAAACTCAATACAGCTCTGGAAAGACAAACTAAAATGAACAATGATGAATGAAGTAAACAGCAGCTGGGAGGGGGAAAAAAACCCAATACAATCCGGTGTTTAGCACCGTACAGGCTGTGTGATGCAGCCTTGTTGTTTACTATACCAGTGTGCATTTGCATACAGCAGCTACACAATCCTCGCCATTCATTACTATGTGTGCAAAAATCCTTTTATCTCCAATTTTGTCTTAAAGGTGCTACAAACAGCAGTTTTTAAGTAGCAGTATGTCTTTATCAAATTAATTGGTATATCTTGGTAAAGAGTAATTACTCTAAACAAATAGTGCTTGCTTCCATGTTTATAGTCAACATTCTAGTGGTATTCTAGTGGCACGTTTATTATAAACCTTGCTGTTTACGCCCCCTCTCTAAGACTGTGTTTACTAGTAAAAATAACAGCATTCTTCATTTTGACTTTCTTCATCAGCTACTCAGTGACATAGTATCTTGTTTGGTGCTAGGCAGGTAGTGTCCGGGTTTAGCTTTTTAGCTTTTTTCCTGAAAATGTCTGCCTGCTGCTGTTGGAAAGAAGGTTGATGAGAGCGCTAAGAGCGAACTTTACGGAAAAACCAAAACAATGAGCTAAAAGAGGTTAAATAGGACTAAAGGGCTGTCCACAGCAAGAATAAGTAAGATGACAACTATATGATAATAACGTAAGGGTCCATGCTGATGAACATTCTGTAAACAGTGAAGCCAAGCACATACTGCATGCTCCAGTCGTGTGTGGAGTTTACCAGTAGTTAAATGGATATTTAGAACCTGTTACTACGATGCAAAGAGAAATACCAAATGAAACCATAAAATTCTTCAAAGACGAGAGGAGTTAAGAGAATCACGAATGCGAGTTTTTGTCTTTTTGAAGACAATTTTTCTTCATACTTTCATATTCTGAGTCAACATCAATTTAATGGTATCATGCCGATTGTCAAAGCGAACATCAGTAAGGACAAATCAAACTTCAGAGACCCCTTCAGCGCCAAACATTTTTGATTGGCTGTCAGTATCTCTATTGTTCATTCAATCACTCTGAAAGTGATCCCAGTGATAACCTTCACCACCGTCACTGTAGTTATAGACATAGTTATCGGCCATCCATCTGAGTAAGAACAATTTTTAAAAGTAAATATTTATAGTCAATTTTATAGTTAACGTTCTTGGTGTGGATGGCCCTTTAGAGTCTACAGTCATGCTAGCGGGCGGCTCAGTGAGGCTGTATTAGGCATCGTCCTTTGAGGTAAATGCTAAATGCAGCATGCTAAAATGCTCACAATGAAAATGTTAACCAGTGATGAATTTTAACTTACTCAAGTACCACGCTTACTGTAGGTCCAAAGTTGAGGTACTTTACTAAAGGATTTCAATTTTATGCTTTAAGAGCTTTAGTTACAAATTACGTCAAAGATTAGGATTTTACTAACAAAGCATGTGGTCATTTTCAGAAAGATGATGTTAGAAATGTAACTACCGCACAACTTACATTCAAGTTAGTAAAATGTAATTGTCTCCACATCAGTGAAGAAAAATTCTACTAAATAATTAATGGGTAACTACATCCCTAAATGGGTATTTAGTGTTGTTGATGGATTCAGGTCCAAATCTTGACATTGTAGTGCAAAGTATTTGAATTCTACACATTGTGTATTGAATATGCATAGTGACTGAACTCTATTGATCTATTGATCTGCTATTGCAATTTAATTTTTACAATAAAAGTGATAAATTGTGTAGGGTTAGGGTTAGATTTGGGTCATTTTTAGCATAGATTATTTTAGTGTAAATTTTATATTTGTTATAACTGTTAGATTTAAGATTGTTACATCCTGCAAAAGCATTCTTTCCCTTGATGATGATCCCATAATAAACAGCAGGGCTACGGCTACTGTTCCCCGGAGACACACACATCAGAGGCAGCCTCTTTGAGCCGCTAGCTCAGCTACAACACAGGTACCACACAGCAACTTTTACAAAGGGCCATGAATGTGCTTCTGACTGTCAAAGCTCCAGCAGACTCTCTGTGTTTCCCTGCTTATGGCTGGTTAGCTCTGACTACCAGCTGGCTGTTCCTGCTACACTGATTGGTCTGTCACAATGTTGAAGTGTCGGTGTCTCCTTACTTCCTGCGTCACACACAGGAACAAGAGTGGAAATAGAATATTTGCAGTTTGCATAATCTGGTTGAAATTCATATTAAGCATTTCAAGATCATCACTAAAGTGTATGTCGTGCAAGAAAGCCAATAAAACAAATGAAATGGTTAAGACATTACAAAGCCACCCTGTTAAACTTGATGTGCTGCATCGAATGCCTGCAGGAAATGAAAGCTAGCTTAGCTATGTTTTCCTAACCTTAGCCCATAAGCTTGACCTCTGACTGCAAATTTTCCTCAGAACGGATGAATGCAGCTTTTGCTCGGCACAAGGACGTAAATGAAATGATTCATTGTCATTAAGTCCATTAAGTCAGTCTAACATTTGATCGTGTGCATGGTTCGAATTACGGGGGAGCTAAGGGGAGTCCGACTCCCCTGAACAGGAGATGAAAGCCTGCATTGAAACATCATCCATTTTTGTGTCATAGGTGAGATTTTTCTTGTTTGAACGCATCACTTTCCATTAGTGAGTTGTGGGTCCTGCAAGTTCAGGCCAGTTTAAAAGAAAATGTCATTGGTTCAGGCTGGCGGGGCATTAATGTCAAAGCAAAGTTTTGAGTAAGTTATTGATAACTTATATTGATAACTGGTCAAGGCAGATGGCCGCCCACCTAAAGCCTTCTTCTTCTAAAAGGCAGTTTTTCCTTGCCACTGTCGCGAAGTGCTTGCTCATGGGGGAATGTTGGGTCTCTGTAAATTAATAATGATTAATAATTTAATTAATTAATAATAAAAGAGTGTTCTAGACCTACTCTACATGTTAAGTGTCATGAAATAACTTGTGAATTAATAAATAAATATATAAATAAAATTTGACTCGACTTGACTTACTGTATCTTTTCCTCTCCTTGTCTCTCAAATACAGACATTGTTTGTTTGAGAGAGACAGAGTTCATGTCATGGTAATGACTTTTGCTGCCATTCACCAATAAAGTACACTGGCGGTTGCATGAGTGCGCGTGCATGCATACATGTGCGCCGTTCGAGCGCACACAGAGACCAGTTTTCCCTGAGCACTTTTACTATTCATGCTTCATTACATTTTGACAAGTAATACATACAGTATACTTTTACTTAAAGGTGGAACTTGCATAATATATCCAGAACTTGAAGGTACCTCCAAAAATATCGGTGGCAGTGTTGGGACACAAGGTGACAACTAATAGATTAAATTTGGCTATCGGAAATAATTAATAATTATCAAAAATAATT
>JBBPCS010072252.1:0-16348 GCA_037974645.1 Hollardia meadi
ACACACACACACACACACACACACACACACACACACACACACACACACACACACACACACACACACACACACCCTGACCTCCATCCAACCCAACACCGCCTTCTGAAAATCCATGATTCGCACTCCTTTCACATCTCTGTCTGCTTGTCTGGGATGCCTTTTATTACATTGTCTTTAAAGTGTTGTACATTCATAAAAGAAAATCAGATGTCATTCATTGGGACCCTTGACACAGGTGGTGTAATATGAGGCTCTATGTTGTGTTGGAGCTCTATGGATACAGCAACTGATTATTGAAACTTAAATCACCACATAAACCCATGTGTCAATAGTTTTCTGGGTACTAACAACACTGTAAACCACTTAGAATTTGAATAAAGGACACAGACACATCAGGAATTAGGAAGAAATCAAGAAAAATCAATAATCAGGAAAAAAAAATACAACCAAAAACCTGGGGAAACTTCATAGCAACAGTGGCTAGATAGAGAATTTTGAAAAATAAAGGGTATCTCTTGTTTTAAATATAAATACATTAAAAAAATAACTCTTTGGATCAAGTCAATTACAAACTGCTCTAAGGAGAACTTAGGTTCAAAGGATGAACAACTGAAAGAGGGAATTGGTAAAGTGGAAAAAACAGAGCATCACTTTCAGGAACACTTCAAAGCCATTGCTTTGAGCGATAAAGTGGCCCCAGTGTGTACTCCCACTTCCAATTAACAGAGCAGAAACATGAAACACATAATAATTGATTGAAAACATCTGAAAAATTACAATTCTGCATCCTTGTAGACAAAAGAACGTCTGTGAAAGAGGCCTCATATGTTACGTCTATTTGATGTCACTCTACCTGCGTCCTTAGCCCATCTGAGGATGGAGGTGACCTCGTTGCCCTCTGTGGTGTTACACTGGGATCGGACAGCAGCTGCACTCACTCCCACCGTGCCTTCATTGGCCTTGACCCCGCAGAGGAAAGCTGTGGCAGTGCCAGCACTGTCTGGCACCTGTGCGTTAGTGTTGTATGTCTGCAGAGTTACAGGCCATTGACATGTGGTCAGAATTCAAATATTAAATAGGACTGTTTATTGTCATTCTGGTATGCTTGTCATAGGGGGTTTGTGTGATGTAATTTGTTTAGGCATGACACTAACTTTCCACTAACTCAAATTCAAACAAACCGAAGGAGCTTGCCAACAAGCTAGTGAAGAAGCTGATGGAGGAGCTAACATCATCGATTTAAAGACTGGACTGCTGTCGAGGTGTGCGACATGCAATGAGAAGAACTTGACGGCCATGAAAAGTTAATGATCCAAGTGGAGAATAAAATCTCTGTACTGGAAGATACTGTTGATCTTATTGAGGGCAAACTAAGAGCTCAGAAAAAGCAGGTGTTCGACATGAATGAACACAATAATTGGAAAACTGTGGGAGGAGAAAAATCCCAGCAGCTGAAAATCCTGAATATATAGGAAAGGAAGACAGGCTGAAAGAAATTAAAGAGGGCGCACCGCACCTCAGCCCTTAAGCCTCTTCCTCCAACGAGACCACAAGATTCCACAACTTTCAGAATAAACAGCACGTGTTGAATGCATCAACGGAGAATAGAAGAAAAGATCAAGTCATGAAGCATGGGAAGACCATGGTGATGATCTTCGAGGCCCTCTCTGCAGCTATAGAGTACAGCCAACTCTACCTGGCATCGCTTAAAGTCACCTGCTATGGCTCTACCGAGACGTTCCAGGACATGGCTGCAGTGAAGCAATACATTGACTCGTTGGATAGGGTTATGATGGAAAACAAATGAGTACCTGATGGAATAGGCAACCCACATAAAATTATAATTTGTAACTCAGGTTTATGTAGTAAGTTAAATTTATGGCAACACCTCTCGGCTCTCCAGCAGTTGGCCTGGTTTTCTATTGTCATCAGAGGGCCCTTAAACTCTCAGGCTCTCCTCAGATTAAGAGAAGGACAGTGTTTTATTTTGATGCCAATGTTAGGCAAGTTACAACTTAAGTGTAAACTTTTTTATTATCTGTACTGCTGTTTGTGGTTTATTACATGGCTCACTTTTCATTGGAATGATGTGACATCTTATAACCTAATAATGTGCCAAGGAAATATTTAATTTGATATTTTCTGACTGTTACAATGTTGAATTTATGTACCTGGAAAATTAAATTATTATTCATTTATTAAATTACCAGTGACCTATCCTGGTCAACACCAGTCAAAAGCACCCAATTCCACCTATGCAGTTTTAATAGATGGAACATTTAATTGAGTTCAAATTTACCATAGGTATTAAAGTATCAAATATTACACATCCAACAAAGGCATAGGCAATTCGCTCTGCATTAGGCCCTCTTAAGCAGAATGTGGTGATAGAGCAGGTAAATGCACCTTATTTGATAAATAAAAAGGCAGATTCCCAAAGTATTTCTTCAATTTCAGATTCCCATTTCATGGCACACAATCATTTGATAGAACAACCATCGATGATAATTTCTGAGTTTTTGTGAACATTTGTATCAATCAGAGCTACAAGCTGACATCCAAGCATTAATGGACTTTTTTTTTCTCTTCTCTTAAGTTATCCAGCCTATCTTATGATCAGCAATCTACTCTCAATGCTCCTATGTCTAGGGATGAGGTATTACATTCCATTAAATGGATGCGGTCTGGAAAATCATCTGGACTACATGGGCTCAGCAGTGAGCTTAACAACATGTTTAACGATGCTTTTGAAATGAGTTTTCTACCCATGTTTTCAAGGGAAACTAATATCTCCCTTATTTTAAGGAAGGACGAACAGCCTGAGGATTGAGCCTTTTACAGGCAACTCTCATTATTAAACCTGGATCTGAAGCTTCTCTCAAAGATACTTGCTTTGCGGCTGGAGGATTTACTTGCTTATACAGGAGGATCAAACTGAAAATTAAATTTTTCATCAGTGGTCAATAGATGGCCTGGTTATTTCACTTTATGCGGAGAAGGCTTTCGACAGTGTTGAATAGCCATATCTGTTTCACACTTTATGACATGGTGGTTTAGGCAAACAGTTTATTAGAGTTTATAGATGAGTTAACGTATATAACAATCCTCTTGCCGCAGTGCTTAATAATGGCATGCAATGTTCCAACTTCTGCACTTAGAGGGGTACCAGTCAGGGTTGTGCTCTTTAACCTCTTTTGTTTGCTCTAGCCGTATAACCTCTGGCCAAGGCAATTAGGACAAACCTACATGGCATGCAGTGGCCAAACAACATAAGTTTACCCTTTATGCAGATGATGTCATGATCTTCTTGACTAAGCCTGAGTTATCCACTTCTACTCTTATTGACTTCATCAGCAAGTTTGGTGTCTTTTCTGGGTACAGAATAAACTTCAATAAGTCTTGAGCCAATGCCTCTATCCAGTTTACATGGACCCCTGCAGGGTTTGCATATTTGGGAATAAATATAACTCCTACTTTTGACCAAATGTACAAAACAAATTTATAATTCCCTGGTTGATTCATTAGATTGGATTTGGAGAGATGGAACATCCTTCCTATGTCCTGGTTGGGTCGTGTAGGGCTGTTGAAAATCATTTGAAATATCCAATTCAAATGATCTCAATTTTTGTCCCACACAAAACTAACAATTTGAATAGCTGGTTTAATTCCTTTATATGGGCTAAGAAGATGACACACCTCAAAATGGCAACATTACATCTTCAGTGGGTAGTCTATCAGTTTAGTGCTCACCTGTGCATAAAGGTGCATAAAGAGCCAACATCATGTCCAAATTCCATTAACTGACTTAAATCTTAAAAGTTAAATCTCTGAAATTTGTCTGTAATAATCCCATTACAATTGGTACTATTAAAGCATGGCAAGCTATAAGTCTAGAGGGTAGCTCTTGCATCATCTCTGTCTTCACTGCGGTATGAGATAATCTATACTTCTTGTCATGTACAACAGACACTGCTCTCCGGATTTAGGCAACTAAAAGCTTTTTTAATCTTTCTGATTTATTTGACAGACACACTTTAATGTCTTTTGGTCAAATACTATAAAACACAAAATCCATAAACAAGATTTTTTCAATTACATTTTTTAGAACAATCCATCTATCCATCCATGAGCTATATAATCCCTTCAGCGAGTTCTGGGTCAGAAAATTAATAAAATCTTTGCCATTAATCATCAAGAGTAATCCACTATGCATGCTACTTGGGATACTAAATGACAATTACTAATTACTAAATATAAAGGGAATGTCTGTAAAATGCTAACATTCAGTGCAAGAAAGTGCATACCTCTACAAAGCCATGAGAGGCCTTGGCCCAATTTTTGTAACAGATCTTTTATTGCCCTAGGTCCTTGGATGCTTCATTCCCCATTATTCCAAGGTCTAGATTATTACACGTAGGAAACAGAGCCTTTACAGTCGGGGCTCCTAGAATGACTGAGTCTCGTCTTTTAAAAACCCACTTTTTAAAACAGCTTTTTAGTCATTTTATATGTTTTTTGTTTTTACATTTTAGTTTGTTTTACTCTGTGTTTTTAATTTGTCTAGTTTTATGACTTTTAGTTTGTTTTATTCCCATCGTGTTTTAAATGAATTCTTTTTTTGTTGCCAAGCACTGTGTAACTGTGTTTAAAAGGTGCTACATAAATAAAGTATTACTATTATTAATAGTAGGAGGAGGAGGAGGAGTAGTAGTAGTAATGGTAGTAGTAAAGTAGTAGTAGTAGTAGGATAATGTATTTTATAGAGTATGGAAGTTTTTTAAATCCTACACTGGATATTTGTATTGGATATTTCAACTATTTTTACCAGAGGGTTTAAGGGGTATGGAACTTTTGTTAAGTGTGTCTTACATAATGTAATGCCTGAGTTCTGTCCTGTATAGATGTGTTTGTGAGCCAAGTTGGGGTTTTTTTGCATGTTTTTTTTTGTTGTTGTTGTGGTATTTTTTAATGGTTTTTGGTGTTGTGTGTTGTTGTATTCTGGAAAATCAATAAACTTTTTTTTTTTAAAATCTGTAACATAATACACAGCCAGTATAACATGATATACTGAATGACCTTGTTTACGGTCACAGGCCTTGTCAGGAAGACATTAATGGCCACAGCAAGATCAATACGTTGTGCCATACGGTATGATATAATAATAACCAACTCAGACCTTGGCCAAAGACACAAAAGGGAACTTTTCCATCTCCAGCTGCGTCTCCTCTCCACTCTGTCCGTTCAGCTGACCCTTCAGTATTCGAGCCGCCGTCACTGTGGGCACGCCCATCCCTAGACACCAAAAGCAGGTCGACCGTTACAACTCACTTTCCCTCAGGCAGGACAGAAAGAGACTGCACATGATGAACATGAACACTTTTCATTCACCGCTGTGCATAGTTTGCAGCACAAGAGAGATTTTTATATTCTTTGGCATTTTAGAACAAGATGACTGCTGTTAGGCCAACATTTTCTTAGATACAGATTACTTGATAAACAGATACTTCCCAAAAAAAAAGAAAAAAGATAGAAATTAGCAAAACAGACACTTTTTAGGTCACAGAAAGAAAAAGTCCATGTGTTGTTAATGTGACATGCAGGATTATGACTTGGATCCACAGATAGAATGACTGTCTGCATCTGAAGATCATTCAGTAAATATGGAAAACTGTATATAAAGTGAATGTTCTTCTTTTTTGATCTTCTGTTTCGCTGGCAAACCAGGCCCTTCCCAACCCGGCATGGAAATCTGAATTCTATGATCATATACGTATTCGATATTTGATTTGTCATATGCTTTAACGCCAAATCCCCTTCCCATTTGTCCATGTCTGCATGCAAGCCTGCTTGTTACACAAAACCTGAGGTTCAGAGGCACACAGAGGAAACAGTTTATTGTGCAGCAAAGTCTTGTTACTCAAACAGATTTTCCTGGTACATGGCATACTGTGTCTGGGAAACATTTCCAGTTATACAACCATGTTGTGTCATCTTGTAACTTTTACCTGTAAAAATGCTGCCTGTTACTCTAACTACACTAACATGACCATGCATGCAGCAGTGTGCAAGAATGTCATGTTGTGCTTATAGTACAAAGAGAGAGAGCAGAGGCCCAATGGAGGATAAAGGTTATTATGTGACCAATGAGCGTCCCAGCACAAACAGAAGCCCGGTGATCTGGTGGCAGCACAGTTGTTTTGTTTGACACTATTCGTTCACCTCGCATGTTATAAAGCTTATGAAATATCTCATTAATTTTCAACTGGATAACCGGGTCCTCTACAACATCATTTCAACTTCAGTTAAACTTTTGACTCGGCTGGACTGTCCATAATTAATCAATCAAAGATGACAAAGGGGGAAAGTGGAACTTAAGTGATGAGCTTACAGACATTCAGACCCTTCTGCAAGGTTACCTTACACTCTTAATTTTCACTCCATTGATTTACACAGCGTTTGAGGAAATTTCATGTTTCAGGATGTAAGCAACTGTTGTGGCTTACCATCTCCAAGGAAGAAGATGAGATTCTTTGCCGTGTTTTGATTGAGATTTTGTAGCGTCAGCGCGTTCTTCAGGGTCCGCTGGGCCCAAGCGTTCCAGAACTTAGGATCCTTTTCTTGTTCTGTGCATGACAATAAACAAGTCTGGTTAGTTTGGAAAAATGTGATGGTACAAGTTGATACATGACAAATACAGATCTATATCATTCTAATCTCACTATGTTGCTCTCACAGAGCAACAGGGTGATCATTTCTAAGGAAGATTTCTAAGGAAACAGTGAATTCCTGTTTCTTTTCTCGGTGTCACAAAATTCAAGACAGCTGCAAAAATATCCAGTTGGAAATATGTTTGTAAAACAAACTCCCTTAAAGGCTTCTAAACATTCTCTTACAACCTTGAAAAACTGCAATGTTTTCTGAACATCTCCTGTTGCATTACAGATGGCTAGACAGTTTTTGGGGGGGGGGGGGGGGGGTTTTGGTGGCTGACTAACAACACAGTAACTTACCAGGGAATTGTGGCTTCTCCAGACTGCCCAGGATCAGACAGGAGCAAATGGTGAGCACGGCTGTCACCTTCATGTTGTCGTCTCTGTGTGGCTGACGTGTTACTCCAGACAGCTATATCATGCCACTTTGGGAGCTGAAGAAGCCTGTCTGCAGTCGCCTCACAGCTAGCGGGAGAGAAAAAGAAACACACCAGTAATTAAGTCCGTGTCATCTCATCACCCACTGACATACTGGTTCAATATCTGTTTACCACTTCTTGCTTGTGCTGTACAGCTTAAAATGTCCACTCTGTAAGTGGCTTATATATTCAATGTTGAATTGGGAACTCCAGTGGAGTATTAGTTCTTTCCTTAATGGGACCTTAACCCTCATCCTGCAAACATATTTAACATACAAGGACTACCAACTTAAGTATGACAAAATATGTAAAATACATATATAGTGTACATGTCCAGGTATGTCTCACACAGCTTGTAGATGTGATGAACATTCATTTACATTTGTTTAAAAATGTGTTTAAAACGGTTTTATACAGGCTGCTGAAAATGTCTGGCTCATCTCTATTTCCTAGTTTTAAAATCTGAATTGAATTTGTAATTGAATAGCTCCAGCATTCGGTGTTAAATGAAACTATATACTTTTCTTCAATACAAACTGCAGCTTTATGTACAATCCACTTTACTTACAATCCCTCTTTCTTTTCTTTTTTTACCATCCTTTGATTCTGGTACCATTTAGTTTTCATCAATTTTGAAGTAAACATTATTTGTGCTATATTTATATATTGAAACCAACCAGGGTCTTTGTGTCCAATATAAATATGAAATAAACGCATGCAGTCATTCATCATTTCTTGATTTCGTTTGTCTTTCAATACAAAAGTGCATAAAGCCTTGTTTCAAAATAAAGGTTGAATAAATATAATTCAAATTTGGATTTTTCAATTTATACATAATGTAAAATCAATGTTGTTTACGTAGAACTATGAGCACCACACACTACAGGCAATTGTAGCAGGAGGGGTTTTCCTCACTCCCATGATGGTCATTACTGCTTGGTGCGTGACACTAATTTACAGTCTTATCTTCTATAATTGAACAGAAACGTTTAATTTGATATTCATAAAACATTTTATTTTTAAAGTTATGCATTGTATTTCTCCTTCAAAATGACTGACAGAGCGCCCCTACCCTATAGTGCGTGCTACTTTATAAGACCCATTGGAATGATAGAATAAAGCACCTGTGAGATATAACAAAAAGTATCCCTCTGGGGTCTGTGGGAGCCCCATTTACTAGGATTAAGGAAATGATGGAGAGTATCCCTTCTCTCACATTGGCTTTCCAAATGAATTAACAGGCAAAACAAGGCTGTGTGGGGAGGCAAAAAGCTCAAGGAGACAAATGCAACACATGCTCTGTTTCCATGTCATCAAAGCTGTGCTGAAATGTATTTTTGTGTGTAGTTAAACCTGGTGTCAGTTGTAATAAAGTAGCATCTTTCAGCCCACCATCAGGGTTTGCAGCAGAAACAAAAGGGATGGCTTGGTAAAGTTAAGCTGGAGGCCTCGCTGTGAATGTAAGTAGTCACAATAGGGGCCCTTATGGGTCCTGGCCAGTCAGGCTTTCATCTATAATTATCCACACCCTCCTCCTTTCTTCCCTGTGCTTATAGTCAAGGTAATTTTAATTGGATTGAGCTCCATAACACTGAGAGGCTTAAGGGCCATAATAAAGCCGATTAACACTAAATGATTGACTGGACACATCCACCCAAGAGGAAAAAAAAAACAAACCTTCAAGATGCAAATAATCAACTGTATTGACAGGAGGCTTTTTGTTGTTGTTGAGTGTGGACAGGGTTGCATGCAAACACAAGATGAGCAGTAATTAAATCAATCTTCTATTTTGTTAATTGTGTTGAGCCGTGGCCTGTTGTAACTTACTATTCAAACATCTTATCTTTTGAACTTTCCCTACTGACTACAACGGAATTCCAGCAGCTTGCAAAAGATCACTTAGTCAGCAACTCCAAAAGCTTTCTCAGACCGGAAAAGGCAAGTCTGAACCAGCCCATGCATAAAAGAACCAACTTGGCAGAAACCAATGAAGATAATAAAAAGGTAGAATATTAATCTAAGATGACATATGCCAGGAGCCAGCTGTTGCTTTTTTTTTTACCGTTCATCAGAGACAGCAGACCAGAGGCATTCCGTGCCCCTTAAAAGGTGCCAGGTCCACCCAGGGGCAGTGAACCAGCCAGTCTGCAGGTAAAGTAGCAAAGCAGTGCCACCACGGCCACCACCAGGATGCCAGTCAGGGCAGTGGTCAGTATCACGTGGAATTCCACTTCAGTCATGGTAACACCAGACATGCTCCAGTGTATCCAAAACCCAGCTGGTGTTGAAAGGGGTGAAATTTCCCAGCAATAAATAACTTCCGCCCCCCTGAGCTCTTTGCTGCGCTACCGCTGTAGCCTGAAGCAAGTCACTTGAATGTGTCACTCCAGCAGGTGGCAGCTCCAAAGGAAGGATTAGGCTTTTTAATTATGCTCAGAAGTGGAGGGCTGAAAGGTAGAGGCTCCAAAATAATCAAACTTCTGTACGTTTATGGTGCTGTGCCATGGTTTTCAGAGAGACAAGATTGTGTTATCTTGCCTGTCTCTGTTCACTCTGATTGCCAAGGACACTAAACACATTTGCCAGTTTTCAAAAAGGCAACTTGGTTTGCTTCTCACACCAGGCTGCCTCATCCAACCTCCTGTATGCACGCAGAATAACTAACACAGTGAGAGGGGTGTATTTTTGTTCTCCATTTGACTACAGATCTCATCTGTTACTGTGTGAATATTTAGCTAAATATAATCGATAATAATAATAATAATGGATAATACAACATATTTTATAATCACTGTGTTGAGAACTTATTGATTGGTATAGAATTTGATCATGCCCCCAAAAGTCCACCCTGCATTTGAAATTCTGACATTAAAAACCCCAAATAAGATATAAATGGGGAGAGAATGGGATTTTACTGCATCCTCCATGTAAGGGAAGAGAAAACATGAAATATGTGCAGGGAAACCCAGGGACCCTTTGCAAGCACTTCTACAATATTCAAATGTCTAAATTACGTTCAGATTTACAGTAAAAAAAAATTAGGTTACAGCATTAAATCCGGTCTGACTTACTAATGAATGAATGAATTAAAACTGTACACCGAATCCCATCAAGGACCAGCACTAGTGAAAAACGGGAGCTGGTCTCGGTGCAACAGTTGAACAAAAGCTCAATCTTTCAATCTCGTTTTATATCGCTTCAGCACCAGGATCAACTCAACACTCGGAGCGGACACCGAGCGGATGGATGCAAATAATGTTACATTAATATTGCGTTTCTCCAAAAGCAACCTGTTATCTGTGCAAAAAAACAAAAACAAAAAAAGACCAAGCCAAAAACAAAGTTGTGTTTACTTACTGCAAGTGGCGTTTTCCGGACAATCTACAAATGTGCCTGCAATTCAGTCAGCCCTCAGTCTTGAATTGTCCGTGTCGCTGATTTCAGTCCTTTTCATGAGGCCACAGTAGCTCGAGTCTGGCTCTGGGGGTCTGAGAATAACGGTATGTATCCCACGAGGTAAAAAAAAAACCCCTTACAAATAATGATGGCATGCTGCTGCTGTGGGAGTAAGTAGACCGAGAGCGCCGCCTGTCTGACGACTGATGCATTGCTTCAAGGACAGAGCACCATAATTACACTGTAAGTAGTGGGGGAAGCAATCAGACGCTTTAAGTAGGTCTAGCAATAAAAATACTGAATCATAAGTCTTGTATTCAATGTTTTTTTTGTGTAAAAGTGCAGATGTGTTTCAGAAACTCATGCAGGAAAATGTCCCTACTTATATTATTATTAGGATTTCACATCTTAGCTGGTTGAGATGGAGCTAATTTTAACCTCATATACAAGGCCTAGTGTTATAGGCTAGTTTATTTAGCTTATTTAATGGTTATTTTTAGGGACAAATATAGGCTAGCCTATCATGGACACATGCCATGTATACCATGTTAGCTTGCAATGCCCGTCCCTATATATGGCCCTTTAAAGTAGGGCCTACAGAAAACTCACCAAGAAAATACATTCAAAACATCACAAAAACAAGAAAACAAGGAAGTGCAAAAAAACAAACAAAAGAAAAAACAGCACAAAACACAAAACACAAAAGAAAAAAAAAAGTCCAAACATGGTGCAATAAAATTCCCCTAAAACCTATAATCACTAGAATATCCATAATAGGCTATTTCAAATGTAAAATCCTAATCTGTAAAAAAAAACAACAAAAAAAACAACAAAAAAAACTAAAGTGCCCAAGATAATAAGAAGTAAATATTATGACTAGAAGTAGTAGTAGGTCACAGGTAATTAAAAAAAAAGAAAAACAGATAGATAGCCCCCAATATAAGCAGTGGTTAAATTTATTTGAAGTAGTAGGCCAATATAGGCCCTAGTTGTGGGTAAAATTAGCCCATCATTCTATCTTGCTACGTTTTTGTTTATTAAATCACCAAAAATTAGACAACAAAACCTTACTGCAATAAAAAGATAGGCTTTCATTAATGGACTGACTGTCAAATGGAATTGCGTTGAGTCTACACTGTATAGACTTCTTGCTATTTACCGTGGTCTCCTTTTAGTGTAGCAGATAACATCAATGTTTGTAAGGAATCCTGCCAATGATGATACAAGCATGCAATTTAGTGTGTTTGTCCTCCAGAGGTTTCTGATCAAATTTACCCTGTCACTACCCAATCTGAGTCGCTGCACGATGTGAGTCACGCATGCGTGAGACAAACCACACCAGAACTGCAGTAAAACCGTTAATGTGTTATGATACGACTACATTTGCTAATGACTATTTCACACAATGGTGTGTGGTTGCCTGTCAGAGCATAGCTTTTGTAATGCTCATATTCAGTGTGTTAGCGTTGCTTTTAAAAATAACTCGTTACCTTACTAGATTACAGTCATTAAAAAGTAACTTGTTACGTTACAGCGTTAACTACTGACAAAAGTAACTCATGAGAGTACTTTTGGTACTGCGTTACCAAAAGTGACAACCCCTTTACAATTTACCTGGGAAACGTGTCAAGTGGCGATCGCCCTCATACATAAACAAAGTCAACTCAAAAAAGGAAATAAAATATTATACTTATTGTCCTCATCGTCCAGAAAAATACATCCGTATACATCTTCTAAATTCAAGTTTCTCTCTTTAATCAAATGATGAGCTTTATTGATTGCCTCATTAACTCATCGTAAAACACACTTCATTCAAATGAGACATAAACAAAATAGAACTCAAAGGCACATAGGCACAGTACGCGAGCCTCTATGAAAACAGTACATCATGTTTCAACAAACATACAATTAAGGCAATGCAAGACACAGGGAAATGTGGTGGTATTTTAAAAGTAACTGATTGATTATTTGAAAACGTGAATAACTGATTACTTGAATTGCAAAATGAACACGTTACGTTACTCGTTACTACAAAAAAGTAAACTGAGTACTCTAACGTGTTACTTTGCAACACTATGTGTGTTGTCCAAATGTGTATTGTCCAAATATTTGGACAAAGTGTATGTCATGCCAAGGAAGGCCCTTTGAATTGAAAAATAAAAGTTATGCTACGACAGGTAATGATGCACCGTCGTCTGAAATAATCATTATCAAATGCAATCCTAATAATTATTAGCAGCTAAACTTGTGCGTGTGGTTTAAGTGGTGTTGCCATAGTAGATGTCCAAGACGGCGGACTCACTCACGTATGCGCGACTCACATTGTACAGCGACTCAGATCGGGGAGTGACATACCCGATTGGCAATTTTAAAATCCAAGGTGGCAGCCATTTTTCAAGATGGCCACCAAATTGCCCTCCAGAAGTTGAGGGTTTCTCTCATTTTATAGCCCTCTCTCTTAGACTTTTGGTGGTACCACCCACTTTTGGTGGGTGGTAAAAGGATCAACCCTCAACCCTGAATGTCAGACTGGCAATGCACGCAAGCTCTATTAGAAAATCAAGGAACATGAACTAGAACAAGCGTTGCCTATGTCAGCAGGATAAGATGCAAGATCTAAAGTTTCTCTAGGCCAATCCTGCCAAAGAGGAGGTGACAGGTAAATGTACTTGGCAAGGAATATCTCTGTTTCACTCACTCATGCACTATCAATAAAGCTAGATCCTGCAACACTTGACAAAGGTGATGCGATAGAGGAAACCTTGCATGATTAAACAAGGCACAAAATCACTAGAGTTGCAGGCTACAGTTCAACAACACAAAGTTACACAGAACTAAAAAAAAAGTATCAATCCCAGCAGCTACTAGAGATGAGGGTGGTAAAAATTGGAATTCACCAAAGGTCCAAGAGACAAAAGCACTAGAGTTCACTACGTGAAACTAATGAAGGTGAGCTACAATTCCAAAAAAGTTGGGACATTATGTAAAATGTCACTAACAGAATGCAATGATTTGCAAACCCTTTTTAACCTAAATGTAATTGAATACAGCACACCGACAAGATATTTAATGTTCAACCTGATAAACTTTATTGTTTTTTATAAATATACGCTCATTCAATTTGGAGCATGGGCAGGAGCATGTTTACCATTGTGTTACATCACCTTTTTTTTAAGCAACACTCAGTAAGCGTTTCGGAAGAGAGGACACTAATTGTTGAAGTCTCATTCCTGCATTAATGGTGCCATCACAGATGTGCAAGTTACCAATGCCATGGACACTAACACACCCCCATACCATCACAGATGCTGGCTTTTGAAGTTTGCGCTGGTAACAATCTGGATGGTCTTTTTCCTCTAGGACACAACATCCATGATTTTCAAAAACTATTTGAAATGTGGACTCGTCAGACCAAAGGACACTTTGGACTTTTGGACTGGACTTTGCGTCAGTCCATCTCAGATGAGCTCGGGCCCAGAGAAGTTGGCTGTGTTTCTGGATGTTGTTGATATATGGTTTGTGCTTCACATAGTCTTGACTTGCATGTGTAGATGCAGCGACAAAGCGACTATGTGTTTACTGACAATGGTTTTCCAAAGTGTTCCCGACCCCATGTAGTAATATCCATCATAGAATCATGTCGGTTTTTAATGCAGTGCTGCCTGAGGGATTGAAGGTCAAGAGCATTCAATGTTGGTTTTCATCCTTGCCCCTTACGTGCAGAAATTGCCCTAGATTCTCTAAATCTTTTGATATTATGGACTGTAGATGGTGAAATCCCCAAATTCCTTGCAATTGCATGTTGAGAAACGTTCTTTAACTGTTGGACTATTTGCCCACGCAGTTTTTCACAAAGTGGTGAACCTCTCCCCATCATTGCTTGTGAAGGACTGAGCCTTTTGAGGATGCCCCTTTCATACCCAATCACGATACTATCACCTGTTACCAATTAACCTGTTTACCTGTGGAATGTTCCAATCAAGTGTTTTTGAGCATTCCACAACTTTCCCAGTCTTTTGTTGCCCCTGTCCCAACTTGTCTGAAACATGTTGCTGGCATAAAATTCAGAATAAGCATAAATTTACAAAAATCTATGAAGTTGATGAGAATCAACATTAAATATATTGTCTTTGTATTGTTTTCATTTGAATTGAATGTCAAAAAGAATTAGAAAATTATCCCATTGGGTTTTATTAATGTTTTACAGAGCGTCCCAACTTTTTGGGAATTGGGAGTAAGAGAAGCAATGACAATGAAAGTCAATGAGAAAATAAATTAATGTGGGCTCTATTCATGCCCAAGTATGGTGAAGCAATCCATATGGTGAAAACTGCCAGGATAATTAGACAAGATATGCTCATAGGCACTTCCCATAATGTACACTTAAAACAGGTTCTGTTTTAAGTGTTTGCCGTCTATGTTAGTATGTCTGTGTTTTCCAAGACTAGAAAGAGACAACTCGTTAAAATGTTCCATGAGAATGGGCTCAGCATGACAGAGTCCTAGGAATCTCAGCCCAGTTAGGAGAAGTGGTTGTAAACCAGCATGAGGAAGATAGAGTCGTCTGTCCACCAGTCTTGAGAAAGCAGTTATTCACTACTGCAGTTCTTCATCTTTCAGCAACTTTCACCAGATGGATTGCTTCGCTATACTTGTCACATATCGGAGACCCACACGCAGAATCACAGGGCAGGGGCACGAGTAAGGCAAAAACAGTGACTTTACTGGGATTTGCAGGCAGAGCCAAGTACAGTCCGTTCCAAAGGTCAAAACCAAAAATCCAGCCAACCAGGCAGAGGTACAAAGACGACAGGTGAAAGTTCAAAACAGGCAGACAGGCACAGCTCAAAATCCAGAACAAACTGAGTTAATGAGCAAACAGGCAACAGGTGTGTGCCAGAATGAGCAAGCTCATAGACGGCAAGACAGTGCAGGGGGAGGGCCAATGGGTGAGGTGGTGTAATGGTGGGAACACTGGCAGGTGCTGACTGGAGAATGATCGTAAATGTGTGTGCAGGAGAAGAGGCATTAGGGTGAGGGCAAAGATGGTAGATTGAGACCAAGATACCCCACTAGAAACTACGCCAATAGTATAAAATTGTGCACACTTCTGTTCTCCTAAGTGGCCGTGCAATTGGATATGCTTTCCTGTGCTTTCTCTTGCTCTTGGACCTTCGGGTAGTCTTGTTATTGACCTTATTCCTAGCCCCATGATACCTTGCGTGAATTCTGGGCGCGACTTCCACACTGTTACATCTCAGATGAGATATTGTGATCATACCTCTGCCTTCTGCTATTGAGGGATGGGAGGACGACCTGAAGAAGTGGCCTCAGATAACGTACACTAGCATATTTAGCTACTTCATTGACTCCGCTGCTACAGACGGCGAAGCGATGAAAAGCTCTGAGGCGTATCAGTAACGTTACTTCCACAGTAATAGTATTTTTTAAAGGAGTTGGGACACAACCTTCTCAACCTTAAAGCAGACATAGAGCCTAGTCAGAGCCTTAAAGTCCAACATCCATGGGTCTGGGTTTTAGTTTCATCGTCAGGTGAAATACAAACAACTCGGTGCTCATGTGTTGCAGGGCAGGGTGATCTGCAGCCACGCAGCTGCAACACTGTGGAAAACAAAATGTTCTGATAGTCTTATGAACTTTTTTCAATGTGTTTTGTAATGACAGTTAGATGTAGCCCGACAACGAATTTGGATGTGGGGTTTACTGCATTGGCTTTTAGTGGACTAAATGAAATGAGCACTCATACGGCGTTTTGGTCTCTTCAAGTTTAGGTTTTTCAGCCACATTCTTTTGGATTCCTCG
>JBBPCS010072253.1:0-16346 GCA_037974645.1 Hollardia meadi
AGCACACACAGATGATTTTAGATGCACTTCAGTCTGAACTACATGCATTTAATGATACAGTGTGAAGAGTAGGGTAACAGGACCCTGCATTGAATGTTGCTTCCCAAATAATTTATGGTCACAGGGCGTCTTTTAATTTTCGTCTTTTAATCGTCTAATTTGTCGTCTTCGTTGACAATTAACACTGCTCACTATTGGACAGGTAGGTTTTGTTTCTGGGAAGATATGTTTCTTGAGAGCTATGAACACCACAAACAAGCATTCAACATGGCTAGATACAACCAGAGGTAAGGGAGGAAATCATAAGTATTTTTGTAACTTTGTTGAACTGACCCTTCAGGACTGTGTAGCCTTGGTGGAGGGATACACTCTCCGTGCACTTTCTCCTGCTTTTTAATTTGAATAACAAAGCTACACTTCATTGTTGCTTTACTTCAGACTCAGAGGAGAGTTTTTCTATCAGATCTCCTGATCATCTAGTTCAACTTTTTTGTGTTTAGGGTGCCATTTAACTGATCAATAAAAAACTATTCTGTCTCTGCTGACATACCAGCCCATTCTCATCCCCACCTCGTCAGATACTGATGTTTTGCAATGGCCCCTCGCTTCTCATCCAGACGCACAAGGTATATCCTTTGGCGTCAGAGACACACAAGGGTTTTAATGTACTACCTGCAATGTAAAGCCGTCCGCATCAGTTTCAGACAACTTGAACAGATGATCATACTTTCCAAAGCAAGAAAGTGCCAAAAGTGGAGGTCGGGTTGAGTTGAGGGTCACACAACTTTCACCCAGGAGACCGGAGTGACGCAGTAACGTAGACCTTGTGCATCTGGATAAGATGCAAGGGTCGCATGACAAAACGTCGTATGCGACGATCTGGGATGAGAATGGGTTCGACATACACTTTAGTTGCAATTAAAGCTTTTTAGTGTCCAAAAGTATTTTTGCAGTAATACAATATTCAAAGACACTGGTGACTTCCAGTGTTGGTGTAAATAAGATATTGTGTACTATTATATATTTTTTCTAAATGTTAAGACTTTTCTAAGTGCTGGAGTCCCAACTTTGGTCTCGTGTGGCAGCATTGTGTCAAAAGTTATCAACCTGTCCAACTATGTTAAGTGTGGACACTGTTGCATTCTGTAGTGATGCAACATTCACACAATGTGTGAGTGTACTGTGTATGAGGAGAGGGGTCTCCACTGAGGCCATGGGGCCACTTCTTCAAAGGCTTTATTGCAGTCCACTAGACAAAGGCTCCTTACACATGTCGGTAGCATTTCCCTTGCTGGGGGGAGACACACACACACACACACACACACACTGGTCGACATCCTGTTTGTTGAATGGATAGACACTGCGGATACGTAAATAAACAGTAAAGTTTTGAGTTTTCGCAGCTTTTTACAGTAAAAAAAAAAAAAAGAAGAAATAATTCCACCTGTGTTTTGGTCATTGTGACAATAACAGAAACTCTCACAGGCAGACACTGCCATTCAAACTGCCTTTCGTCCATCTGACCTCCTCTTATATCCAAAATCGTTAAATGTCTTGAGTCTTGCTCTCCCCTAAAAGGATCACTTCACTGATTTATTTTATTCTTTGAGTGTGATTTTCCGATTAAGTCTCAATTTAATCTGCTAAAGTGAGTGAGAAGAAGTCTTGCGGGTAAAATTAATTTTCCTTGCTGCTTCTTAACCTGTGCATGCATCATCAAGGGGTTGGATCTGAGGGCATCAATGGAAATACAGACAATATGTAAACTTCAAATGCATAATTTGTTTTGAAGCAAAGAGCAGACCTGGCTTGGTGTAACTGACAGATTTCATGAAAACTGAAATATCAAAATTGAAACTCATTATTTTACATTAAAGCGTTCCTTCAAAATATGTCTCAGGCCCATATATTTCCCTTCCTTAAGTGTACAGTTTAACATACTGTAGTTAATGAGCAGTGTTCCATTTCTTTCTGGAAGTTGCATCTAATGATTTGAAGCTGCTGTGTGTAAATGCGCACGAGTCTCTTAATGTTGAGACACTTGTATCGTTCCTGCTTCTGTGGGGTCGCTGCAGGTAAGATTTTCCTCATTCCTGATGTATTACTTCACCCATCTGCATTATTAATCAGAATGATTATGAATCAGAATGATAACTTTTATGACCCAATCTACAGACTGCAATCCACTCTATAACACACACAGGGACACGCAGCAGCCCCCCTCCTCCTCAGTTAAAGATTGGTGCATTTGTTCATATGCAGTCAAATGGAGTTGTTGATGGGACAGAGGATTGGGAGAAGCAGAGGGTCCACCGGCCAAAGACCACATACCTCAGAGCTCAGTGAGATCAGGACTTGTTCCTGGTGTCTAAGATTGTGAGTTCGAGCCCTGGGTGATGCAGTATGATCATCTTGTACCTAATCAGGCGTTGTGCCTCCATCTTTTAAATTTTTCCCTGATTTAAATGATCAGCTCGTTATCAAGCCCGATGACCAGCCATTCATTTGAATCAGGTGTGTTGGAGAAACATCTAAAACATGCAGGGCAGGACGTCACCAGGACCAGGACTGAGAAACACTGCATTAGAGACACATGATTTCAAACAACTTTGTCATGTTTTAATCAAATTTTAAATGATTATGGTCTGTGCTCTTCTGCTGACAGGTCGTCATATATTTGTCATAACCATGTGTGAAGCCAACTCATATTTCCTGCCAGCTCAGCACCTCCCTGTGTATGATCATGACATGCTGTTAGTGGGAAAGGTTGTGAGTTCAAGACCCAGCTGATGCAGAAAATCAGGCATTGTGCTGTGTGAATTAGAGACATGATGTTGGGGTTTAGTGATAATTTTGATCTGGACAGCTCTGCTCATGAATCCTCCTGTATTTCTCATTTGTTTTTATCCTCTTCCTCCTCAAAATGCCCAGTCCCATCTCACTGCTGCACAGCAACTATAATATAATTTTTATTGATTGTGTCAAAGGTGCATTCACACATATTAAGTGACTACAAAGGCAATTCATTTCCTGACACATTGACAGCTAAATTACGCTATTAACCGATAGCACTGTCTGATACATAACAGCTAGGATAAATACCAATGCATGATGGCGATTTGATTTTAATATTACTGGTTGTATCACCACATTATTGGTAAGCCTAATTAATATAACCTCTGTTAGTCACATTAAAAGTTGTACTTTTTATGAACATTTCAATTTGTCATAAATGTGAAATTGGGGAGCAAAGTGAGGCGAAACTCTGCATACCTGAAAGATGTTTTTTTCATTTTGGAGCGGTATGTGTGTGTGCGCCTCCAAGACAAGCTGTGTGCTTTGGGCTCTGGAAAAAATGTTCAGACTTTGTCCTGTTTGCAGGCAGAGAAAGCCTTCTTATAACAAATAAAATTATATTTTTTCATGGAGTGGCTTTTAGGCTTCCTCTTAGGCATGAGATTTTAGAGAGAGATGCTTGTTCGCAACCCAATATAACGCTGACCATAATGTTGACCAAAAGTGTAAAACGTTATATTACCAGACTAGACTTATGACAGAAGCAGGAGCAGTAGTAGTTTTGAAGCATGATATACTGTGGGTATGCTGTATATTATTAAACTATTAGCATTAACACAACAGACACACTTACTGCTGTCTGTCTGCTCAGTGTCAGCATGGTTCTCTGATGTACTGACTTCACAACAGGAGCCTGATGCACTTTCTGCTGTTTATACACACAGTGTGTAAATATTAGCTTCTAGCGCTATTTGAAAGTTAGCTGCTCCACCAGAGCATACATCGCAATAATTTGTTGTTACACGCTTTCGGTGATTGTAGCGTTTATTGATAATCCATAAAAGTGCTGCCTTGATACACTCTATGCCTCAGCCCATTTAAAATTGAAAAAACCTATATTGGAGGAAGGAAAAGTTAGCGTGAGCATGCGATCGTAGCCTTACTGATGATAGGCTATCACATCTTTGTATGGTGCAATGACTGTAGCCTAGGGCCTGTGTCCACATAGGCACGGCATAGGACATGTTCCTGGATTAACATCCCGCCTTGTGTTCCTGGAACACCATTGCAATCAACCAATCACACTCCTCTGACATCATCAGTGTGTTGCTCCTGCACTTCTTCAATAATTCCTTTGTGCTTCTTTAGATGTAAGCTAAGTTTGCCAAAATAAGGGTAGTACAATTGAACAAAATCCTCAGTAAAAACTGAACAAAATCCTTAACTGCATGTCTTTAAGTAATTAATATTTCATCCTAATACTCTGGTAGAGCTATTGTTATATGAGCTACTGCAGGGTTAGTGAGTTAGCTCACACGAAAACTTGCCAATAAGCTAAAATATGAACAAATATTAACACTTATTCTTTAATATTGACTTATTTACTGTTGCTAGTCAGTCCACATAGCGTCTTTTTCCTATTTTTCCCAATGAGAACAGATCATACAGAATCATCATGCAGCCACCTCAGAAAAAGCACTGAACACTAGAGTGTTTTTTTTTCATCAGAGCGCTCCACCATTTCGGTTCTGCCGCTCCGAACACTTTGAGTTGAAAATAACTAATTTTTTTAGAAAGGTGTCGTATCTGTGGCTCTTTTTCAGGCAAGCAATCATATATTAGATGGGGCACGACTTGTCACCCCTCACCCTGGTAACAAAAAAAAATGGAGGAGAGGCTTGTTCTGGCTGTGTCTGTCTATCCTGAGCTTTATCAGACAGAAATGAGACACAATGGTCCATTTGTGGGAGCAGATCACTGAATGGTGCTAGTGAATATTGTGCTTTAATAATTCACTGTAAACTTGATGTTCTGTCTAATCAACCCTCTGTTAATAATATCTACGGGGTTAATGTCAATCAAAACCCATGTTCAACTTTTTTTTTCTCTCTCACTGCACAAGCACTTCATCCCGGTGCTCCTCTGCGCTTTTCTGCCATGAAAAAACGTCTACGATGTGTACAGTATGTCTGAGTTAGTAAGCCCTTTTTTGATTGTGTTTTGTGCCATAAAGGCCCGAAAGAGCTTGACCTGCCAAGACTGACTTATAAACTGAATGAGGGTCTTTTTGTAGCACTCAAACAACTTAATAAGACAGGGTTACAACAAAGGTTACATTACATTTCCGCAGTTTACTTTGACAAGAGAAAATGAGAAAAGGACTGGGACTAACTAAAGACCAAATAACTGTAACTGTAACGTTAGTATTTTGATTACAGATGATAATACTGTTAAAAATGGTAGGCCCATATCTGCCTCCTTTGATTTATTCAATGTGGGTTTTTTTTATTCAGTCCAAATCAGTAATTCCAGATCCTTTTCAAACTGTGTGAATAGGAGTGATATAACAATTTGTGCAGTTCTCCTTATGTCACCCAACACTGCTGCGATAAAAGTAGCTACTAGAATCTGCCTGCTTTACAACACAGAAGAAAGCAGCTGTCTGATCTTTTCAACAGCACTGACACAACACGAAGATAGTCCAAACTCTGTTTTGCTGCTCTCTGTTCATGTCATTCACAATGTGTCACTCTGTAAGTCAATAAAAGGATGCTGTCAACACGAACATCAAGAAATTGCACTTATGATTGACACGTCTTTCCTATCTTTGGAGTGCACAAGCCTTTTACTGACAACAGTCATCAGCAGGACTCCAACATGTGGCAAACCACGTATTCAATCTCAGCGGTCAGTGTATTGTGGACTGCTTAGGTATAGCTGAAGGTGGAAAATGACAAGCTTTAAAGGCAGCATATTCGCACAAGCAGTGACAAAAGGACAATGCGAGCATTCATTTTCAGATGGTTTCTGGGAGATGAGGAGTGACAGTGGGCAGAGCAGAGGTTGGTGACGAGATGTCAGTGAGTGAAGAAAGTTCAGCAGAGTTCAACATAATGTAAATGCAGTGACACGGTGCACTGATCAGCTGTAGGCTAGATGTGTTCATTTAATATTTCTCCACTGTACAACGTCTTGTCATTTTAGTTTATGCCAAAATTGAAAAAAATCAAGAAAAGCTGATAGTCAGTTTGTCCCTGTCTATTTCCTGAAACATCAGTAAAGGGAAAGTGAACATCCTAATGAATATGGCAGGGCAATGGATGCAAATTTCAATATAAATCTGCTATACAATGCGATAGTCCACCTCTTTGATTATCCCTTAATGCAGCTATTCCCACTGGTGGGCCTAATAGCTCTAACTCTAATGGGCCACAGAGTTAGTGGTAGTGGTACTGCAAATAGTATGATTTTTTATTTTTTTGTATGTTTTAAAGCTAGTTATTTTTTAAATGTATATCTAAATGTTCTCAAGATTTCACATAAATAAAATAACATAAAATTAAAATGCATAATTTCAATGACCTGTTTGAATATCATCAGACAAATAGCTTCTGCCACTACTAGCTAACGTCTGCCACAGCTAGCTAACTTTCCCTCAGATGCAGTGGCTAAATTAGTTTTTGAAAGGAAAATGTGATCTCCAAAAGTATGTAGTGAGGAAATATGGCTGTGAATTACAACTACAATAAATTTGGATTCATGACGTGTTGCTAAGCCGAAAACAGTGTGTTAAATGCGGTGAAATCCTGTCCCGGCCCCAGTGGATTTTTTTCGTCTGTTTTTTTTAATCATTTATCTGGAAAGGTGGTCCTTAATTTTTTCTTATCAATCAGAGGTTGGCCTTAAGTTATGAACGATTGAGAACCCATGCCTGAATTACTACTAAGTAATTCTACTACTAAGTCTGAGCAAACTTTTAAATATGCATGTTGTTATTTTTTTTCCTATTGTTACAGTTGTGCAGTGCACCCTAGCATAAAATAAGTCAACATTAAAATTATTAAAACACTTTACATATGATTCAAAATGGGTTTTTCAGACTCATTCTTGCTCCAGCCACATTGCTTGCTGTCATACCGTGAACTGGTAACAGGTGATTGCTTTTTATCCCCTGCCCATCAGTTCAACTGCTGTTTCATCAAAATGTGGTTCCAGTGTCTTAATGTAGCACAATGGGACATTTTTGATGACAGGCAAACTTAGAACAAACCAATAAGGGCTCAGACATGGAATGGGCTTTATAAAGCCACTGAATCACTAATAACATAGTCAGATCTGTCATTATTCTGAGCCTTTGGATTGATTCAGCACATCAGTATTTCATAGAATGCTAGTAAAACACCCCACATTTATTTAGTTTTATTTCATTGCTTTTCACTTAAGAACCAATGTGAACTTTTAATATGTTTAGTCCCTCATTAACAATGAAGCCTACTGAATTTACCTGAATAGTTGTCATTGGTATGTTGCTTTATGGACAGTAATGCATTAGTGGTTAAACCTACACATGGTCAGTATTCACACCCAACTCAGATGAACTCATGCATTTCCCAATGCTGTGATTTTATTGGTTTTAATAAGTCATTTAAAGCCGACCTATTGAGTTATTTTCTAACAGTGGAAATATTTAATAGCTGGTATAAATAAGAACCCCACACCATTGTGTGGCACTAGCAGTGATAATATTTGGTGGGGGAGACTGGCACAAAGAAGGCTGGTGTTGCCAGCTGTGCAGGTCGAGCTCACAATGAAAGAATCCAGAACAGGGGGTCAAAAAACTAAATAACTGTTGGAATTGATGTGCTTGGCCAATGGGCAGTCTCACAATTAACTGTTTGTGCTGCTGGCTGTTCCCCCTGACAGGAAAACCATTTAATGATGATGGTTTGTCATCTTGAGCCTTTAGGATCTAAAGAAATGTGGACAGGGCAACAAAAACCAACAGAAACATCTGGGACGAAATAGGACTTAAGATATGAATCTTTTATTGGCCAACATGCACTGTTATTCTTCACTGAAAAGAAATTACTTAACTAATTGCTAATCAGCAGAAATATTTACAATATCTTACCACTAACACAAAACAAAACTTTTGCTCTACATAGTCAATTACTGACTGCTAGCGAAGCCTTGGGTATACTCTTTCTTGCTTGGCAGTGCATATCAACTTGCAACACATGGCACACATTGATACAGATGATAGGCAAGGTCAGAGAGATAAAAGAAATATTTCAACACTGAAAATAACTTAATATTGAGCCAAAAACCCAAATGCTGAATTTGAGGCCCCCCGCCTCCCATATCTAAATATTGGAGCATTATTGGGCTACTAAAATCAACACTTTACAAGTTGTCTCTTGAGTCAACTAAGACTCACATTCGAGTGTCTTTAATTATCATCTCTAAGGGCGTTCGTCATACTAATCTGCCCTCGGCACTGTTTTTCTATTACTCTGTCACAGTTAGGTTTGCAGTTAGGCAACTTGGGAGATGGGGTTTGCGATTGAGACCCTTTTAGGCACTAATCAAACAATTTGTGTTTGTCCTTATTACTTATTGTTCTTATTTAGTACAGCACTGAGGTTTGATGCAGGTAAAATGGAAGAAATGCAGCACAGCTAACAATTGCAAGGGCACAAATATATGGGACGAAGGAATGGAAATTCATACTGCTAAACATGAGTTATCACCACAGACCGACCACTGCAGCCAGAAAACAAAAATTTCGGTTCTGGGATAAGCAGGTTATCAGACAAGCATGAAATGAGTGAGAAAGAGGCCAGGTCCAAACAGTGAGGGAGGAAGACGAGCTGAGAGGCAGAGAGAAACGTAATTAAGAGATGCATCAGACGGTTGGGCTACTCAGCACCACACAAGATTAGAGAGCAGCAAGACTAGAGAACACCATGTTGTTTTTCACAGAACTTTCTCTCTCTCTTCCCTGCAGTGGCTTCCTGCTTATTTTTTTCCTGGCTTTCAATGTTTGACAGCTTAAGCTCTGGCAGCTCTACTTCAGTGTGCTATGACTGAAGTGGCCAGAAAGTGGGCCTGTTATATTTTCGATCTGTTTACAGCAATAATCTAATCAAAGTTTTACCAAAATATTGGTCATTTAAAATTTTGCGCCCGTGAGTGTTATTAGTGACAGTCTTTACAAATATCATCACAATATACAGCTTGCCATGCTTTTTCACAGTGTTACTCTGTTTAAATTTGGGGAAGTCAGTTGTTACACTTTGCATGCAAAACATTTTGTGGCCAAACAGTTCTGTGGGTCCAAAAGTGAAGATATTGTCACGATATCTTGTGTATTTTCTTCAATTGTTGCTGATTGGACTATCAGTATTGCACCCTATTGCACTTTCATGGAAGGGAAATCAAAATAGAATGAACATATGCTCTCCAATAATAACTTCATCTGAAAGTGAAAGTAGGTTACAGGTGTTTTCAGTAACATCACAAATGAAATATATTTTAGAAAAATGATGCCACACAATAGTGGTGAGGCTAAACAGCTGAGGTGGGCGAGCTATTATTCTCCAGCAACAAAAAAAGAGAACAGAACAGAATGATAGAGAGAGGAGGAGGAAGTTTGCCACGCTACCCTGAACCCAGACTGAGAAAACGAAAATGTTAATATGTATATGTTTGAAAAGTGCATCATTGTTCTCTCAAACTCTGTGCATCTGAAGCGGAATTATACTTTCTCTGTGGAGAGCAATTTCTCCCACACACACACACACACTTTAGACTCTGGGCCAGACCATTTCAGCAGCAAAAAATAAAAATGGTTCCCATGCAGAAAAAAACATGGCTCGCTGAAGCGGAGGCTCATGAAAGGGGGCTGCATGTTTTGTTTTCCACCAGAGTGCTCTCAACCAGAGGGCTCAGAGTGTGCTCGAGTTCTGGGACACCAACACAAAGGGAAGGAGAGACGGGATGAAAGAAGAGAGAAAGGTAGGAAGAAAAAAGGAAGGAGGGGAAGATTTGAGTTTGAGGAGCAGGCTGATAAAAAGGTTTCCTCTGGACTTGGACTGGCAGCACTTGAATGCACACACAGAGGGCTATTGCCTACGTAGCCTTAAAGCAAAGACTTGTGCTATTTATTTTGAAACAGCTTTTGTGGTTGACTTGCTTGATGTTGGTTGCCTGCTATCTACCAAAGAGAACAAAAAAAAACTCAAGTGGGGCTTGTTCCACTGTTCCCACTTCCTTTTTGTGAGCATCAGCAAATGACTAAAGTGGGAAAAACATTATTTTGATCATTCCACAATCCCACATCAATAGCCACAAATACCTGACGAGCACTTATTTAAGTTGACGGTGAGTTGGAGGACACTTTTTTGTAGCAGCTTCTGCACTTTTTTACACATTTTGTTCAGTTCCTTTTTTGTCTATTTCTGACACATTTTTTTTTTTTTTTTTAAAGGCAACATCACACACTGGCAGCTCCAAATGAAACAGAGACGGAAGTATTTAAATATAGAGTTTCCCTCAGTTCCGAGAAATGCTGCAGGACAAAGATGATACCCAAACAAAGTATCTTTGGAGATGTGAGTGTTGGCTCATGATATATTTTTGGATTATTTTTGGATTAATTAAATTACCACATGGAAATGATCCTCCCAGACCTCCAACTCCCAAGTGGTGGACCAAGTATTATGTTATCACAGCTATGCAGATGACAAACAACTCTACATTTCATCACATGAGCACTTTAGCTGTTCAACTGCTTGAAGAACATCAATCTCTGGATGTCACAACACTGTCTGTAGTTAAATAGAGACAATACATAACTTCTAGTGTTGGACGCAATGGCTCAGAAGAGGGTGGATCTGTGCATATCTGGATTCCCACACATACTGACTGAGTCAATAGCTGAGGAGTTCTTGTTGATCTTAACGTTCCCATGAAACTGGAAGTGGAGTGCTCTTTGCTTCTCCATATTTGTGTTTTCCTGTAAAACCAGGCAGCTAGGGAGGGACTTGTTGCAGATGTTGACATTTATAGTAGCCAACAGTGCTAGTACTGAATGTGTGCAACAAAGGAAATTAATCAGCAATAAAGAAAGCTCCAGATGAAAAAGCAAAAAAGAGAATACCGTAGGTAGAGTTGACATATGTTTTTGAGGCTTTGACCTTGTCACTCCCCACAAGAAAGCACCAAGCTCAGCAGGGAAGGGAGAGGGGAGTGAAGATCCCCTCCAGGGGCTTTGGAATGCTCTAGGAAAGGCAGCAGCTGGAGCAGCAGTAGCAGCAAATGTTTGCATCAATTACAGCATAGCTGTCAGGTGAGTGGTGTGCAGCAGGCAATGCAGCAAAAGAGAGAGCAGAGCACAGACAGCTTAGGTACACAATCATAGCAAAGAGTGAGTTTGAGTAGAGTGGCAGACTGTTTGCCTGACCTACCTTTCAAAGAAATTCTTTTCTTTCTGTTGGTGACATTTAATTGCTAGTGACATTACAAAGACGTAGTTTGATTGATGCCTGGAGCCTGTGTTTTGCATTGTGTCCAACACAAAATGGTAAAGTTACTATAGTTAGTAAAAGACTGAAATTCTTAATAAAGTCATCAAGAATAAA
Organism: Hollardia meadi; assembly: GCA_037974645.1. Classification (NCBI taxonomy): domain Eukaryota; kingdom Metazoa; phylum Chordata; class Actinopteri; order Tetraodontiformes; family Triacanthodidae; genus Hollardia; species Hollardia meadi. The sequence goes on from JBBPCS010072253.1 coordinate 11,439, forward strand.
TCAGACAGATGGAAGTCGCTGACCAGAATAACTGGGCACACTTGGGAGCCCAGGGCGAGTTTTGTCACCATGTACTCCTGGATTTATCCTACCATTCTAGGGCCAGAATTTCATATTTGGAGCCTTAGAGCAACATCAAGTTCCTCAAGGGACCCTGTAGAGATGGACGGTGAAAGAGAAGATTGGGGAGAGACAGATGAAAGTAAATAATGTTCGTGCGAAGTGGGGGTGAACTGGGTTAAAGGTCCAGTTTGTAGGATTTAGGGGCAGAAATGGAATATAATATTCTCATTACGTTTTCATTAATGTATAATCACCTGAAACTAACAATTGTTGTGTTTTCGTTACCTTAGAGCCTTTGATAAGTACAGAGGCAGTGGGTCAGTTGTTTCTACAGTAGCTTAGAATGAACTAAACAAAGACTGTCTCTAGAGTGGGCCTTCCACATTTTTTACGTTTTTAGTGCCCACCTTAGGGGAATGTGAAACAATCTGCAACCGCACCACTAGATACCACCGAATCCTATACACTGGACCTTCACAGAAGGAGTAAATGTGACAGGAAAGTGGATAATGAGAGACACTTGTTTGATCTTGCTCCTTAACCTACATTCATATCAACATCTGTTGTCTAGAAATACTATTTTCCATGCTTTTATAACAGTGCTTTTTTTTCCTTTGTCTTCTAAAACTCTACCTCTGCAACCCCAGAGCTAGCTCCACACATAGTAAACACGCAGCCCTGTGTTGTGGGGTGTCAGTATTGATCGAGTATTTATTCTCTCAGGTCAGGGCAACTAGCGGGGAGTGTGACCAGAAGAGGAGGGTGAAAAGAGAGCAAACAAACACCAGCAACAGAGAGCACGTCAAACACCGTGGGAGGGACGAGAGACGCAGGAACAAGTGTTTGAGGAGCACGGACAGCAGAGACCAAGAAGCAGTGGATACTGGGAGGTGATTTCATTGAGTGGCGCCGGTGTGTCTCTGACTTCCTCAACAGACATTTATTTAACAAGAAAAACAGAACAGAATTTATAGACCTAAAGATAATTCAGTTTATTTGATGTGCATGAAAAATGACTACCTGGCATATTTTGTTGCCAACAATTTTCTCTGTTTGAAAATTCCTTTCACAGAAACAATATGGACACAATAAAAACCCTATAAATATATATTATTTTTTATCTTGATGCCATCTGAAATATATAACTAGGGTATTAGCATGGAAAACACACCAGCATAATAACTCTGTCTACTCACAGATCTGTTTATCATTGCTCTGTGGCAAAAGTTGTGCCTTCCTAGTTGTGGGAGCGGGGACAAGTGTGTGAGATTCTTTTCCATTGAAATCACTGACACATTCATATTTTAATTGGTGAAGTATTCTGCATATGAAAGTGAGAGAATGAGGTCCAGTTTAAGTAATGCCACAGTGGTTTATGAGACAGGATTTTCAACTCTTGCTTCAAAAGTTCATCAACATTCAAATATTTTTGCTGTAGCCTCTGCTATGGGACACTAGCTGTTTCTGCACAGTGGTGCCATTGAAAGGAATGAAGAACCACACTTCTGTGTCAATCTGAACAGCGTGGATGGATGTAGCCACTTAGAGGGAGCTGGTGGAAACCAAAAGGTGGACCACGAGATTTCTCAGCATCTGTCAGAAATGGGGATACAACACACAAACAGTACAGGGAAAAAAATTTGATTAAATAAAGTTATAGAAAAATAAAAACAGTAGCAATATGAGTAGTGGAGCTAACTAACTAACTAACTAACTAACTAACTAACTAACTAACTAACTAACTAACTAACTAACTAACTAACTCCAAAGTGGATTCACATGCAGACAGACTTGTGCTAGCCTACACAGTGTCCTGGATTTAGTGTGAACATGAAAGAAAATAAATGATAATATCAGTTCTACTTCTCACAATGGCTAACTTCACTCACCTATCCACCTTATTCCCCGCTACGGCAGAAATGATTATGGGTGTAACTAATGGTGTGATAGTCCCCCACCACACACACTATGCCCCCCTCTGTCTCTGTCATACTCTCTCTCTATTTCTCTCTCTCTCTCAACCCAACCAGTCAAGGCAGAAGATCGCCCACCTAGAGTCGGGGTCTGCTCCGAAGTTTCTGCCTTCTAAAAAGGCTGTTTTTCTTCGCCACTGTCGCCAACTGCTTGCTCATGGGGGAAATGTTGGGTCTCTGTAAATTAATAATTGATAACTAATAATAAAGAGTATGGTGTAGACCTACTTTACATGTGTCATGAGATAACTTTTGTTGTGAATTGACACTACATAAATAAAATTTGATTTGACTTGATAGCAGAAGTAGCAGTAAACTTGTTAGTTTAGTCTAAAATGCCCTTGCCGAGCTCTGGTACGTGTTGCGCTGTTCGTGGTTGTGCTGACAGCCAGACTAAGCTAAGCTAAATTTGTGGCTTAAAAAACATGTGTTTTGAACATGCACCTAAAACAAAATGAGATTGTTCCTGTGACCAACGGTACAGTCTCCATCTCCTACAGACCAGGAATCCAAAAGAACGTGGCTGAGGGTATTGAGAAACAACCAAAAACAGCAAAGTTGCCAGCCTTAAATCTAAAACAATAAGCTGCAAAGATGCTAAAATGCTCTATAAAACTGAAGGGAAGTGCAGAGTTAGTAATAATTCCCTGTGGGTTCAGTACTATGAGTGACATACTGCGAAATACAAAGAGATTTAACTGGCAGTGATCAGCATCGTGTGTTATTCTTTGGCTAGGGCTTGAAGGTAATGGAAATTTGTTTAAATAAAAAAAGTTCCACACTCCAGGTTTAAGTTGCATCTGCTTCTATTGCTACCATCAACAGTAGTTTCCGAGTTGGAAACAAATATATTTTGGAGCAGAAACTGGGGCTACAAAGACATTTTTCTGTGTCACAGAAACCTACATTTATAAATAATGCACCCTTTCACACTATTTTGCATACAGTGTTTTTGTCACTGTATAAATATATATTTGTCTTTAAATATAAGACATTACTGACGCACACCAGCGCCTTCCTTGCACCTCCATGGCTACCCCTGCATTGGTTGCTGGGAGAAGCGTAAGGGCTTCACTCTGTGTTTTTATCATGTTCTATCAGCACCATATGTTGAAGTGCTGCCCACAGCACACCACACATCAGTCTGTGAAAAACTTTCATAACACCCTCAATTATTTGCATTTTTATTTAAATTCACATTTGAACGTCCATATTCTCAAGCAGATGAAAAGCCAGTTTGTAAATAATCAAATTAGAGCAGGCAGGATGCATGAGCAGTGGGAATAGTTGGCAGTCAGGAGGAGAGTACTTAAAATAAATATGTGATTTAACCCATTCTAATCTGGCTGATGCTTTACTTTAATCATTTTTAATGCCCCCTTCACGTATTTAAAAAAAAAACCATTTAGATCCACAGTGCAACCCCCCACCCCGAACTCCCCAGAGGTTTCACCGTGGCCTCTGATTTTTCAGTTGTCTGTCTCCATTTTAATCAGTCCAGCTGTTGGCACTCGGGGCGTAAACCGTTTGTGTTTCCCTCAAACATAACGACAACCAAACTACTGTCGGTCACACGCTCTCCATTTCAAATGACAACCCCAAACTAAAGTTGCATAAAACGCAATTAATGTAAAAAAAAAAAAAGGATTATTAAGATTATAGCAATGACTGAAAAGAAAGTTTGTAATGATGACTCACATGAAGGCCTACTGATAGTATCAGTAAGTACGGTTTAAATTAAACCATTTAATACTACACTAAACAGCACTGGAACACCTGCTGTGTCAGGAATAAAACAGAAAAGAGCAACTGGTGAGTAGAGTGCAGCCAAATGAACTTACATTTTTATAAAGAAGTCAGTCAATAATAATTACAACCACAATCTGATTTCATCTAACATCTTACTGCGGCCACTCCTGCCTCTTCCATCACCACCCAGCTAAGATTAAAAATGATCCACTGACAAAAAAAAAGCTCACCTGGTATTTCCTGTGACTGCTCACAATAATGGCCACTCAGTGTTTCCAGCTTTTAATGTTAAGCAGCAGCAGTGGGAAATGTTTAGTTAACAGTAACTTCATCCAGCTCTGATAAGGCTGTCAGTGAGTGAACAGAAAAACAGTGACACTCATGTCAATGAAATCACATTACAGTAAAGCTTGATTACAATGTTTCTCTTCTTGTTCCTCCAGGTGAATGTTTGAGCTTCACTGTGTAGAATGATGTATGTGGAGAGTCTGACACTATAAGGCTGTTTTCACATTCATTGCTGAAAGTGTCAATTTTCTCTGTGCTCACTGAAAATCTGGTTTGAAGTTCAGCTCAGCTTGTGAGATGAAAAATATTTCTCATTCATATATATAGGAATTTTTAATGAGAGAGGAGCAATAGGTGCCATTTTAAGCATTTTAAAGCAACTTTTTTTTTCTTTTTTCACATTATAGAATTTTTATCTATGCATTAATAAGTAGTGCAGAGGATCTTTAAGTAAATGAGAAAAATTGTTGAATTCCTGCATGATTTTTTACAGTGTATGCTTGACTCAGAATTAATTGACGGTATAATAAAACTACCAAATAATTTGCTAAGTCAAAAGAGGATTGAGTGTTTTGTGTTCTGCAATAGTCTTCAATAAGGAGAAACATCATGTTCACTTAAAAGTTAACAGTAAATAAGTATGTAGAAATGCATGCATTTATTGACATGTAGGTATGGAATATGCATCCATGTATATACATGGATTTTTTTTTTGAAATCTCCAAACCTTTATTATCATTTCCCTCTGCATATTCCATACCTACATGTCAACATAAAAAATAATATATATATATATATATATTTTATTTTTTTTATTTTTTTGTGCACGGGATGA
>JBBPCS010072254.1:0-16341 GCA_037974645.1 Hollardia meadi
ACACACACACACACACACACACACACACACACACACACACACACACACACACACACACACACACACACACAGTCACATGATGAAGTACACCACCCGCCTGTACCTTGACACAAACGCACCCTGCTCTGCGTTTTCTGTTCTGGTTCAGGGGCGACCTGTACCTGGAGCACAGCCTCAGCTCCATCTTCACATCTCCTGAGGGCTTCAAGTTTCCTGCAACAGGTGGCTCAAACATTTGCCTTGGCCTGCACTGAGGTGAGGCCTCTGTTTATCAATTCGGAAAGAGGGAGGAGAGTGGAGGAGAGAGGGAAAGACAGAAAGAAAAAGCGGTTTAAATGACTTCAAGAGTGTGTGCAGGACAGAAAACTATTAAGCAAAAGTCTCTCTGACACGAGTCCTAAAGTGTGAGTCAATTAAGTGGTTCATCTTAATGCATTCGCAAGATAAAACCAAGAATGTAAACATGTATTTTGTACTAATATTTTAGTCAGGGTTTTGATAAACCTATGAAACATTTTCCAGAGCATGAGCCAGACCAGGGCCAAAACCCCAAATTTAGTCTCCGCTCCTCTGCTCTTGTAGTTTTTTTTCCTCATCTCATTCCTGCCTCACTTAATTCATTTTGTTTCTCCTCACCCTCCTCTGCTCTGCTTTACCTCTCGTCTCCTTTCCTCACGTTTACTCCCCCACCTTCCCTCCTCTCCAGAGGAATATGCTTGCAGTCTAAATTAAAATATATTTGTTGTTTTTGTTGGCCTTCTCTCCTCTCACTCCACTGGCGTGATTTAGCATTAGACCCAGGGTCGCTGGAAGCGGCTATGGCAGCAGAAAGCCTCTATTAGTCCTTGATCACTGGCTGCCTGACAGCAAAGTCAACATGCAGGGCATTAGGGCCTGACATGGGATCAAATAAAGACTAATTTACTGGGTGTCTGTATATAGTAAAACCACATTAACAATTCCCTTTCCCAGTTGTTTTTTAATAAATCAATTTGCTGAAATTAATAAATTAATCGATGAAACAAACAAGAGGGGCCGTTATTTTTACTGTAGCAAAACACAAAAAAGGAAGAAAAATGCTTTTGCAGCATATTGTTTATCATGATTAAAGAGATGGGCAGCTCATTAGAAATGAAAAAAAAAGTATAATATATAATTTTATATCATATTGGGTTCATTAAATGGCAACATGACTGCCAACTAGATTCCTTTTTCCATTGGAAGGTATTTGCTGATTTGGTTAAATGTCAGGTTTACAATGAAATGCAACGATTTTGATACAAAGCACAAGAACCTGTTATGATAGAAAATACTTGTGCCATCTGCTATTGATTCATGCGGATTTTCATGTTGAAAAGTGTCATCAAACAGATTAAAATGAGAATATCACTCTCTCTGAGGGAACTTAATTGCACAGACCTCCAAGCCTGATGTAAAGGTGTTTGTAGGATGGAATAATGCATTTAGACATCGCTGCTGTGAACCTTAATCACTACAAAGTCATAATGGCGGGCTTATACAAGGTCACTATGCAGTACCGTCTCTGTTCTTCATCATGCAACACATGGACGAAATACCACAGTATCAAATAAAAAGTGCTTCCAGTGCATCATCAGCAAACTTTTTTTCTGAAGGACCTAAACTTGTTACCTCCACCAAGGAGGTTAGGTACTACTAATCTTTTAACCGATGATCTATTGAACCGTTCATTCCCACTTCTCAGTTCTCACAGTCAGTTGTGCGTAGCTGGCCAAGTAAGAGGGTTCGAACTCCTCGCTCAGGCCCTTTATCCCCATCTTTTTTTCTGGTAGTTCTTTTATTTCGTGCAGTTTTTCCTCACCACTGTCACCAAGTGCTTGCTCGTGGGGGAAATGTTGGGTCTCTGTAAACTAATGGTCTAGACCTCCTCGACATATAAAGTGTCATGAGATAACTTTTGCTGTGAATTGGCGAAACATAAATAAAATTGACTTTGACTTTCCATTGGCATAACCAAGTTCGACACTCAGAATGCCTGACAGGAAATGTCTGGAAATGTGTGCCATTATTCCAATATGTTAATGATTATTACATCTTGTCCCTCTTCATGATGCCAGCTTTTCACCACGCCTTTCAGTGTGTCCATTCAGAGCAAATATAGATACGTTTGCCTTCCAACACATCATAAAACTAGTTCTTTTTGACTAGACCCCAAAAATTAGAATTAACTGAGCTTCTTTGGTCCAGCACATACTGTATCTATCCGTGTATGCTATGCCCTTTTCTGTCAATAAAAAGATTTCTGCTAATGTTTTACCACCTCTTCCAATTTCATCCTTACTTCACCAAAACCTTAACATTTGCCTGTAGGTGGTGCTGCAGCAACCACCACCACATGAGGAACTGAAACCTCCAAAAATTTGTTACCAATAGGTACTAGGATCTGGCCAAACAATAATACAAAATCTATTTAATCGCAATTACGATTCAGGATCTAAATTATGATCTTTTATCTCAATTTTGAAATGCCCTGTAGACTATAGCCAGACTTAAAATAGCCTATTATGAATTTGTCCATTTGCATCAATAAACCACAAAACTTCATTAAAGATGAGTTTTTGGCACAAGCTCCTCATCTGCCACTAGCCATAACTCACAATGCATTTTTTTTTCAATACATGAAATAATTCGTCCCATCAGCATAGCCATCTCCTCGGTAACCTCACAAGTGAAGTTCACGTTCTAAAATTGTTAGACCTTCCACCTCTAGTTACCACGAATCATATTCATTTGGACAATTAGTACATGTACAAAATTATAATATTTCAAGCATTTATGCATATTTAACTGGGTGCTATGGTGAAGACCGCTTTCTAATTTTTTTTTTTTCTTAAAACACATGTAGTTGTGAGAATTTTAGCTACACATATGCTTTCTTCTGGTCACAGTGTTGTTATATGGAGGGTTTGCAGCTGAGGTTTTGTGTTATATGTGTGGTGAGAGTGTGTTAAGTAAGAACAGACTGAATGTGTTCAACATAAGGCAAGGTGGCAGAAGGAGTGAGCAGGTTTTTTTTGTGGTACTGTGGGGAGATCGCTGTGATATAGGCCTATAACAGGGTTGTAGCAGGGTTGAGCTATTTTAAGGGGCTCTGGGTGTATGTTGAAGCTGGTTTACGCTACATTTATATCTGGTTGGTCTTATAAAATGTTTAAAACTGTAACATGCAAATGTGTCTGCGTCTTTTGGGGTGGTACAACACTGACGTTTGACTGGAGTATTTTAAACCGCTGTTGCAATATTAACATTGAGCATTGTCCTCTTATACAGCGTAATACTCCCACGTTGAACAATGTTTTGCCCTCTTCTTCTTGCCTCACCGTTTCCTGCCGACTGCTTCTTCTTCTGTTGCGCAAGTAGTTTTTTCTGAACTGCAAAGGTGATGTGTGCCCTCTTGTGGTATAAAAGTGAATATATGAGAACTCCGGAGAAATGGTGCATAAAATTAATTGTTGGTTAATACATTTTTAAATCGGTTAAATTCTTAACGGCAATTAATCGATTAATGATTAGTCATTAACATCCCTAGTTCTTAGTATTTTGCTGTGTTCGAGACGGTTCTGGGCCAGTGCAAGGTTGGGACTCTATAAAAACATAGAGACCAAGTTACATTTCTGTCTCCGTCTGTTATGGATAAAGAGCTACAGATTTGTGTTTAACTGAAGGCGAGGCAGGGCAAAGAGGCAACAGTGGACAGGATGAAGCCTGCACTTTGGCTGTATTCACATAAAATCATAAATCACATAAAAATCACACAAAGAAAGACACTGCAGTGACGTCTACAAGTCTGAATGAACCCAATTCCAGTGAATTGTGCGTGTTTGCTCACACAGTAAAGGTAATATATCGGTATTTGGTTCCGTGTCAGATAATTTGCTGATAATTGCATCTAGAGCTGCCACGATTAGTTGATAAACCAATTAGTCGATCGAAAGAGAATTAGTTGCTGATCAGTTAATTGTTTCGGTCACTTTTAAAGCAAAAATGTCAAACATTTGCTGGTTCCAGCTTCTTGAACGTAGGGATTTACTGGTTTTCTTTTTCGTTTCTGATGGTAAAGGACTTTTTGTTTTGGACATTTTATGACTACAGGAAAACTTGTGAAAATGATCAGCAGATTAATCGATAATGAAAATAATTGTTAGGGGCAGCCCTTATTACATCATGCACTTGGGATTCTCCATGCTACTCATTAATGTCTGTGTGAGTGGGATTTATTAAAACTCGATTCTATTTTCAGTTTGTTCTCTCCCCCTTGAGCTAAACTCCCACTGGCTGTTGCTACAACTGAGCTCATTCTTGGAGAGGACACACAAGCCAAGAAAATCAACACTTTTGAAAAAAAAAAGAGAGACTTGAGTAGTGTGTCTTGAAACCTGTCACACATGATCATTTGCACAGACTGTTGGACCCAAGTGTCCCCCTCGATCGCCAATTCAGCTCGATGGTTGGAATGTCTCGATCCGAATCAGAGTGAAAGTAGTCTGGCATGGTACAGTGTTAGAGTGATATAGTGGTGCCTAAAGCAAGGGGTCTGTATAAACATCAGGATGTATGAAGGTATCACTGTGGAGGGCTATGCTGCCTAGAGAGGGGTGTCTCAACTTCAAAATGGTTTCCCAATAAAACCAGATTCATGGTCAATGCAAGGGGTTACCTGTGGTGTAGGTTCATAGCTAATAGTTGTAGCACTACCACAACAGTAGATGGATATTTAGGATGTATCATCCTCCCTGTAGCATTTCCAAATGGTATTATTGTTGCCTGCCTCTCCCTGCCTGCCCGCCTGTCTGCCTGCTTCTCCCTGCCTGCCTGCCTGCCTGCCTAGGAGACTTCCCATTAATGTCATATTCTGCAAGTGTACCATGATAGTGTATCATCACTGGACTGCAGAAACCATCTCTAACTGGTCTCCATTATAATATGGGTTCAAGATGCTGAGAAAAGCCTTTATAAATCAAAATAAGTAATCCACAAGGAATGAAAGGTTAGGGTATTTTGGGATTTGTTTACACTGAAATGACAAACTGCAATCTACTAATCAGAAGCAGCCACATAAGTGTACTTGATAAATTATAAACAAACTACAGCCATCGCCATGCAGGTGAGCCAGGACCGTAATGCTACACTTTCATTATCAGTTATTACTTTGCGTGTATGAAAATCTGATCTGCACCAATTCATTCCGAAAGAAAACTGTGTAATTAATTTATATTGTCGCAACACATGAAGAAGAAAAGTTTAAGACAAGCTTTCATTTTAGTTTTACTAACAAATGATAAGTTGAGGCAGTATAATGATGATGTCTCAACAGTAAGGGCACACCGAGTGTACATATTACAGTAAAAAAAAGTCCCCTGGCAAATGTAAAACACATGTTGGCCCCATATGAAAGCAATAAACAGCTCCTGGCCCCATGTCCCCAATTCCAGCCGTCATACAAGGCGAGCGTAGATAATAGCAATGATGACTGCCCAAAACACATTTATTGCATTTAATTATTTAGTATGCTGCTTTTAAGCCCCCAAGGTTATATGAAACACAATCATTCGGCATTAATCACACAGCTTGAAATCCTAATCAAAGGCACCTGTAAAGCTTAGTGTAATCTTAGTAATGAGTTGATTTTTCTGTTGTAAGATTGGCACACCACCTTATGATGAAAAATGCAATATCACAATTTTATTTTTTGAGACTGAAAATTGCTGTATAGCGTATCAATTCAAGAACGGCATGTTCCACACCATCAAATCTATTTACATTTGTATCCTTTTCAATAGCAGTCAGACATCGACTTGCACCATTGACCGTAAAATACAAATGGACGACATGACAGCTCCCCAAATGTGAAAACATCTCCAAAACATCTCGATCGCTGCCAATGGTTGGCTGCAGTATATGTCATAAACCCCTCCCCCTCCATATTAGCAGATGGGACATGGATCAAACTTAAAACTCAAAGTACAGGCCAAATAATTTTTTCCCAAAGATGGTTTCTGTCATTTTAGGTAGTTCTTATCATGCTGATAAATGTTAAAAATATAAACTCAACACTTTTGTTCTTGCTCCAATTTTTCATTTGTTAAAATTCATGTTAGTGAGCACTTCTCCTTTGCCAAGATTGTCCATCCTCCTAACAGGTGTGGCATATCGAGATGCTGATTAAACAGCATGATTATTGCACAGGTGTGCTTTGCTCACTCTAAAAACATGCAGTTTTATTACACAATACAATGCCACAGATGTTGCAAGTTTTGAGGGAGTGTTCAATTGGCATGTTGGCCACAGGAATGTCCACCAGAGCTGATGCCCATGGCCATAAACCATCGCCAGTGTCGTTTCAGAGAATTTGGCAGTACAACCAATCAGCTTCACAAACACACATGTAACCACACCAGCCTCTTATGATCGTCTGAGAACAGCCACACAGACAGCTAATGCAACAGGTAGTTTGCACAATCAAAGAATTTCTGCACAGTCACAAACTGTCTGAAGGATTCTCTATAGTCGCATGTTGCAATGATCTGAACACAATTCCTGGGAGATGAAAACATCCCAGTTATTCCATGGTCTGCATACTCTGATGTGTCATCCATTGAGCATGCTTGGGATTCTCTGGATCGATATGTTTGACAGTGCGTTCCAGTTCCTGCCAATATCCAGCAACTTCACACATCCACTGAAGAAGAGTAGACCAACATTCCACAGGCCATCAATAACCTAATCTTCTCTCACAAATCTTATAAATGTATTTTTATTGTGACCAGTCCAAAGCACACCTGTGCAATAATCATGTTGTTTAATCAGCGTGTTGATAAGCCAGACCTGTCAGGTGGATGGATTATCTTGGCTCACGAACACATATTTGTGCTCAAAATGTGAGACAAATACATTTTTGTGTACATAAAGTCTTAAATCTTCTTAAACTCTTCTTCTTAAAATCTTCAACTCGATACCGCGGCTCCACTGCCTAATGAATACTGCCTAGACTCTGGTTCCAAATGATGTCACAAGCACAAGATGGCAGCGTTCGCATCTGGAATATTTTGGCTACATTTTCGTACAATAGGAGGAAGTGGAGATGTGTCATCCATCTATATATGTCCGTGACTTGCACCAGCAATTATTGTACACATTTTATCCAAGTCCAAGCAGGTGACTTCACTACAGCTGGTGTGCTTGCTGCTACAGTAGCTATATTGAGTCTTTAGCAGACACTGGCTGGCCCTGAGGCCGACCCCACAGGTCTGGCAACCTGATTCAGACAAATAATCACTGCTAGAGCTTTAATAAATAAAAATAAAGATAAACCGTTCCACAGTACATTCCTGCTCATATTTTTCTAGACACTGTGAACAATTGCACCAGACATTACTTCAAAACTGAAGCTTTAAAAAAAAAAAAAAAAACTAAAGGAAAAATCCTCTCTGAAGAGATTTTTATTTATTAGACTGTCAAAAATGATTGCTGGCTAATAAGAACCGCAGGTCGCAGGGGACTTTGCAGCCTGAGTTTAATGTGCTCACTTTTTTTTTAAACTGTGGAGGAAACGACAGAAAAAGACTAGGGCGGACAACCACAATGTCACTTCCAACACTCTGCCCAGACTCCATGTGGGTACATGTGTGCAAATAGATCTCTATACGTTTTAAAACCTCTGCATTGTACATCTGTAACGCCCGGCAGTTTTGCCTCTCTTCCCTCATGCCGAGCTGCAGTGGGGCAGATTAACCGCCCCACTATTTGATCACTATAGCATAGAGTCTTTGCGAGGACAGTGGTGGTTTTAGACTTGGCATTCTTCATCTATCCCCTCAGGTCACGTACAGATCCAGATGTGAGATAGCTCATAACCTACAGTGACTCTGGTTGTGTCTGGTGGGGACCTCCAGCAGTTCAAAGTGTTTTCAGATTGCAGCTGCTGTATTTGGCGGGAAGTGTTATTTTGCTGGAATTAGTTAACCTCTGTTATACTTGTGTGTGATTGTGTGCGTGTCCCATAAAGGACGTCAGGCTATTTAATAAAGGGTTCCTAAAAGCTTTGCTGCTGCCGGCTGTTTGTTTAGAGAGAAAACAAGCCGAATGAGACAGAGGAAAGAGACTCTTCAATTTCCTTATCTCTGATTCTCCCTGGTAACTGTCCAATATCCTTGTATCCCGTGTGTGTGTCTCCTCCTGCAGCGTCCAGTCTGTGCGACCTGCATTCACAAGCAGCCTCTTTTGCTTTGCTTTTCATAGTAACAATCTCCATATGGTGAGCGTTATGATGTTTGGCTTTTTCTTGCATGAAATGGACTGTATGAAGGCTATGGCTGTGGGCCACAACACCTCAACTCTACCCAATTGGTATGCAAAAAGTTGCACTGTGATTACTTCTACAGACGCTTGATTTGTATTTCCATCTCCTCTGACAGTCGTGGGATATTTAAGAATGGCGGAAAATAGAAAGCAATGATGATGAAATGTTAATTTTGCTCCATATAGGGAGCGAAAAACCCGGTCTCCCGAGTGAAATCCTGACCTTGTTACACTTTCTTCGCTTACATAATTTGACTGATGTAATTATTTGTTAAACAAACTTTCTTTTTAGCTGAAACCATGATCCTTTCCTAAACCTAATAAAGTCTTTTTTTTCTTTTACAAACATAATGGGTATTATCACATGTGAGGATAGTGCATTACAGCTGCTGTTGCTACAAAGCTTCTTTTTTTTTTAAATCTGGCATAACTTATTTTTGTTGGAGAATATGCAGCAGTTTTGCCATGCTCTCAGAAGCAATAACCCTCACATTTCTAGTTTTCATTTACTTCTTCATCCTTCTTTCTTGCACTCTTTTTAAAGTCAGCTCCTCATCTTGAAAACTCTGCCCTCATCCTGCTCTGCCTGTAGCTGTCCTCACCCCGACATCTTACTGGCTGTCCTTCTTTCTCTCTCCTGTTGTTTTACTAGCAGAGTTCCCCCAGCCAGATGTACTCTATAGTCTGAGTTTATCTTACCTTTAAAACCTAGGTCCTCCACATGATTAAAAAGAGTCAGGGACCGAGAGAAAACTTCAAAAGAGGGGGCATGAGGGAAAGGAGAGCGGGAGGTAGGGACAGACTAAGTACCTAATGACGACAATAGATTAACTTTCATGTAAATATTCACTTGCTGCAATGATGCTACTTGCGATCAAGATCAAGAAGAAATGGTAAATGTCACTTTGGAAATATAGAACAGATTTATTTTTGTTAGATAAGGAAGATATTGAAGACAGTAAGTGATTAAAGAAAGAATTTGTCGGTTCTCACTAACTGTTGTCACCTACTGTATAAAACAAGATAAAACACTGAAGCAGCCCTGTATCTGCTGGATGACACTGAATAACACCTGAATGTTGCGGTCTGCTTTATATCATCACCCCCATGATCTGTACATGTATTGGATTGTACATGAGTATTAAAGTTGAAGGTGTGCTCTAACAAAACACTTTATGGATCACTGCAGTGATCAAAGGAAGGATCCTGTCATTGGCAGTGCAGGAGGAACCCTCCAGAGGTTTTCCCCCTCTTGAATTGTTACACGTATGTGGCCACAAACCTTGAGGTGTCTGTGACCTATAATTAAACAAAGCTGGGTGAACACAAGGTCGAAGCACTGCTGCCACACTGAAACTCCCAACAGGTTGTGATGTGGTCTTGCTCCTAATTCCTGTTTGAGAGCAAGTTGTTCAGGCAGAATGGAAGTTGCAACCCGGAGTAATTGATGAATCCCACAGTGAGTGAGTGCAGCTTTGTTTACGTGCTCCAGCATGACTGCTCTACACGCTGCTGTGTCAATTGTTGCAGTACATATTCAGTGCGGAGATTTTATTCTAATCTTATGCTCCCGGTTGATGAACTACTGAATGTTTGACAATGGATTGTGGTCGGGTAGGTTTCCGGTTTACAAGCTTAAACCAGATTGATTTTATGCAACTCAACTCGGTGTAGGTGGAGAGAGCAGCATGTGAGCGCCATAGGCTGGTGCTTTCCTCGTCTTGTTGTGATTTAGGCCTACTAGAGTTGAGAGTTGTGCACACAGTGCTGCTATACTATTCCGAACAACATCAACAAGGGTTAACTCTAATTAGTAACGAGTTGGTGCAGGTTATGTTGTCTAACATTACACGCTACAATACTTAAGTATGAACCCTCATTTTGATCCGCTGCTGTTTGCCCGATTAAAGTTACTGCACTGCGCTGTTGATACAAATCAACACTTTCTGTTTGTGTTTCAAATTAAAAGCCCTTCAACATTTCAATGGACAGGGCTTTTTTTTATGAAACACTTGCAGAAATGTGTTGTGGAAAACTCATCG
Source organism: Hollardia meadi (assembly GCA_037974645.1). Classification (NCBI taxonomy): domain Eukaryota; kingdom Metazoa; phylum Chordata; class Actinopteri; order Tetraodontiformes; family Triacanthodidae; genus Hollardia; species Hollardia meadi. Next base: position 10,380 of record JBBPCS010072254.1, read on the forward strand.
ACTTGCAAGGTTCACATACGCACTTGAAATGCAGCTACTGCCATCTTTCCTTGCACTACATCAAAGTCTCTATAATTATTTTAATGTTAAACCTGCAGTGCGGGATATTTTTCATATAAACAAATGTCCGTTACCTTCAAGCCTTTGCCAAAGGAGTTCACACAATGCTGATTAGGGGGGGTAACTGTAGTGACAGAGTAGGCTATGGATGGATGTGAGGGGGTCATAGCCAATTCATACAATTGAACAAGTTAATGGAGAGCGGCGCAGTTTGAGGAATCCCCTGGGTTGTAGGCAAATTCTTAGTGATTAAGCACAACCAGCGTTGGATATGGGTGCATTTGTCTTACAAATAAATAAATAAATATAAAAAAGAAAGCCAACAAAACCTTGATACAACATACAGCTAAACATGAACCAACAGCACGTGAAGCTCCAAGTGCTGTATAAAATTATTTAAGGTTTTACAACATGCCCATTCCCATGTGACTAATGAGGACCAGGAGCCTATTTGCAGATCTTTAGACTCTGAAATCCAAATTCTCTCTAATGCAAGTAACTCACACGCAATTCAGCTGACTGTAATAATCGAAAAGACATGCTGGTTAGCTGAATATGACAGTGCAAATGTAGAAAAAAACATCTGGCCAATAGGTGTGAGCCAAAAATATTTATTTTTGTGCTGATGATTCACTTCATGCATCTGTTTGTATGTGCATGCGTCCAAGTACACCTGCGTGAGTTTACATTGTGCAAATGAAACTGATATTAAGTCATTCTTAAAATGAAAAAGAGAGGGGGCGAAAACATTGTGTAACCTGGCAATGTTGTTGTTGTGTGTAAGGCACATAAATAATATCTCTAAAAGAAAATCAATTATTGAAACAAAGAGTAAACTGATCTGCCCTCAAATCATCTCACATCAATTATATGCAGCTGTACATTCAAAATGCTGGGAAAAAAACTTGGAAAAACTTTACATTATAGGTGCTCGGACAGATGTGACCCCTTGAGAACTTCAGGACTTGAACCAAACTATGTCCATGGTGAACTTTGTGGTTCACTTTGTTTCTGGATTGTGTTTCACTTAAAAATGGCGATCGGTCCTGGCTCTGCAAAACGTTGAGAACAGGAGAACGGATATTGTGAGCAATGCATTGATCATTCAATCAAAATGCAACTAATTGAATTCACCAGTACAGCCGATGTCAATCAGCAGCTTTTCCAACTGGATCAGTGGTCAATAAGATAACAGACAGGCTAGAAAACAAACTGGATGAGTTAACCACTTTTTCTGGGCTTTGGTTAATTTATTTATTTATTTATTTTTGTCTTTCTTGGGTTTATTCTGGCAGTAAACAATTTTTCAGCCTCCATCGCTGCAGCACTCATCTGGTCATATTAAGCAAATAAGACGCAAGGCATGCAGACACCTTCAAGAGTTACAATTCTAAAATGTAGTATGGTAAATACAACACACAGCAGATTTATTTACATGGCCCGGTATCATGGTTTCAGCAAGACATTAAATCTTTTATATACAACACAGTGTACACAGAGAGGACAAAGAGCCGATGACGGGCAATAAACCTCATGAACATCTCACACTACAACATGTACAGCAGGCCTCCAAGCAACCATATATACATCAAGTCCTTGGTTTTCTCGCAGTCCCACTTTTGACACGACACACGAGGGAAAACTACAAACACCAGCAAATCATACAAGTGTTCAGCATCTTCCAGAACTCAGCCCGAAGCCTTGGACCAACCTGCTCATCTAAGACAGAGGGGCCAGGCCCACCCTGGCCTGGTGAACACACACACACTCAGACAAACACACACACACAGGTCTAATGAGTCCCAGCTGTGAATGGTTGCGTGATACAGCAAGACAACAATTAATGTAGAGGAGGCAGAACATGTTGACCTACTAAACAGACAGAGAGAGAAGAGGGGATGAGTGGGAAAGACAAGGGAAGGTGAGTAAGATGAGGAAGAGGTAGAGTTTGAAAGAAGAACAAGAAAGTGCTACAAACAAGCAACTTAATGTACCACAGTAAATGTAACAACTGTGTATATAACTGCTAACAGATTACACTAAAATACTTTACTGTACGGTGAACTCTGAAATAACAATAAAAAGTGCATTTAAGTCATCGTAATTTAGCATCAATATCACAATGCACCCATGTGCAATAGTCACATTGCAGAATATGCAATGTGTAACTAGGGCAAATTACCTCAAACATATCATGTTACAACTTGCAAAGTTCTCATTTTCCATGACACTTTCACCATATAAATTAAATATACATTTTAACATTGTTAGAAATGGTAGATTACGTATAAATAACACAACTGCAACGCACAAGTCTATTTGTAGTCTTTATTGAGAAAACATTTTGGGGGGAAATTGTTTTGTTAGAAGAGGAGAGACTGTTAAAGTACCCAAAACGATGAAAATTCTGATTAATTCTGTACAACATATCAATATATAACGCAGGAAAAAAAAAAAAGATATTGCGATGTCAGTTTTTTCCAATATCCTGCAGCCCTAATTTAGTCTCATCAACTGTTGAAGATTAGCTGATGTACAGTTAGTCAGCTAATCACCCTTGACAAGCTCCATACTGAAGAGAAAAGCAAGGCTACACACACCATGTGTTATTCTGAAGATCTTAGACAGCTCAGATAATCACTGTGAACAGGAACAATTCTCTCACAAAGCTTGAAAGCAAAAATGACGTCAAAACAAAACAAAACAAAACCGAGAGCTGGATGTTTGTGTGTTTGAACTTTGCTTTGCATCCTTTATCTCATTTGGGTGTTGACATTGACAAACCAGAGAATGTGGCCATACCTCTGTAAAATGTCTCTCTGTGCAGTCAGTTTTCAATTATCTGTCAAAGGAGCAACTTTGTGCATTAAAGTGTTCAAATCTTGACTTGACACTGAACACAGCAGGTTTGTGGAAATCTGAGTTTAGTGTGTTTAACCTCTGTCAGGAAAGTCCAAGTGAAGAAAAGCTGCAGTTTGCTGTTCACAGCCGATTGTTGTATACAACACGAATTAAATATTATTCACGTCTTACAATTATTTCATTTTCCTAAGAGAAGAGGAAATTTGAAAGTTATTGACCCGAGTGGATGATATCAAACATGTAGGTTTGTCTCCAGCTGAACAATTCCCAAACACTGTCCATGAAAAGCTAATCAGATAACCACTTTCCCTACTTCCATAAGTTATTATAATCAAGTAACAAAATTAGCTGATGGTATAAACTCATTTTTAAAAACAATTGTGATGTTTTGAAAGGAAACATAAAGCATAGGCCTTAAAGACGAAGCCAGAAATGAGCAGGCTAAGCTGCTGCATGTGTGAAAGAAGATAACTACTCTCCAGAGTGGAGGAGTTGATAGAAGTCTTGGTGACATCATTGTGCTATGCTGAAAAAGTCAAAATGATGACTGAGAATGATGTTCTCAGGAATGGCTGCCACAGAACCTTACTGCTGTGATGTGTAATGCTATACCCCGGTCCATCAAAACCCATTACAACTGTTGCAGGCCTGTGAAGGTACTGATTGTTACTGAATGTAATAAATAAATAAAAAACAATAATGAATGTTAACAATATTTGCAACAATTCTACAATTTTGAGTAGAACACCAAATGCACCAATAATTATTGTATGTATTTGTAATGTAGCACTACACCGCACCTGTCAGCAGGTGAAAACATAGCTGGCTGAGGAAAAACACCTGCCTTGTTTGAGTTGCAGACTCTGTAAAAACAACAAACAAATAATGCAATAATCACCTCCCCACAAACATTTTAAGAGTTTAAATCAACCACACCACACCAGCTGGTCAAAACTGGTCTAAAAACACACACACACACACACGAAGGCAGGCAGGCACATAAATATATAAACTCTGCTACAGTTTATTATGCTCTCCATGTACACACGTGTGTGTGTGTGTGTGTGTGTGCGTGCGTGCGTGCATGCGTCCGTGCGTGCACACAAATTACGCTCTCAGATTTGGCCACCCAACATTCATCGAGCTAATAAAGCTTTTGGGTCGCAGCCCAGAGAGGGGCTGGGCTTTTAGAGGCTGTGCAGAGTAAACAGAGCTTTAAAAACAATAACAAGTCACTTGTGAAAAATTCTGAGTTTGCAGCAGCTCTGTGGACTAATAAACTTTGTATTAGCAGGTGACTTTACTGGGACCTCAGGGGAAATGTGTTTGCTTGTGGAATACAACAGGGATCCGTGTCCCGAAGGTCTGGTGTCATCGACACGACAAACACACATGCAAGCACAGATGCATAGAGGCAGACAGTTGGTTAGGTTAATCTAACAAAGGCTGTGTCAGACTTTGTTGCTGTCATTGAAAAAAAATACGTCATAATTATTGCCCATCATTTAATAGCATTTAATTTTCAAAAACAACTAAATTAAAATAACATTTAATATACAAAACAACCTTACAGATTATGCATTTATAAGGTTTTTCATGCTAGCAGTGACACAGCGGCCACCGAGTCTAAAAAGGCAAAAATGACCTATGCAAATATACTGAATTAGTCAATTAGAAGTAAAAGATGAAGAAACTGTGGGATTTTCCAATCCTGCCAGCACTCGTCTAGCTCTCCCGTAGCTCTTCTGCACGTTGTCAGCACCTGGATAGCGAGACGCGCCAAGTACTGTGTCGAGGTCAGCGATGATGCCCACATGCTCCAAGATGTACAGCTGGTCTACATGTCTTTACTGCATATGAATTACTTAATGTTATGGTAGACTGTTCAATGTGTCAAAATGTCTGTGTGCTATGTCAGACAGCAACCTGGTTTGCAATCAGTTCACTCGTCACTCGTGCTGATTGACGTGGCTCAGCAGGTAGACATGCTGCTCCACCACTAAATGTACAGTAAGGCACAGATTCTAGAGATTATCTTATCGTGAGTTAGTTACAGTAAAATTGCCTTGATATCAGTGCAGGAATCAACCCATAAACAACCCATAAATCCTAATTGTAAACTACTTTTCAAAATTGATGGTTTGCTGCCTCACTGAGTGACGAGCTACCAGGTGTTGTAGCTGTAATTTCACTGTAAGAGAGCTTAGAAAGGCAGCATGCAGCTTCACCTTTGTCCAAGATTTTTCCATCTATGGTGTTGAATTCCACAAACGACTTGACGGTTGTTGATTTGGCGCCATGGTTATCTGTTCAGTATAGTTTACTGATGGACAACAAGGAACACAGTAGATGAGAATGACAGAGAATTTTCCACACTCCCAGATGTAGTACAAGCCGCTGCCTGTTGCCAATACAAAGTGAATATTGAATTTGGTCCGATCATGACAGAACAAATACTTTTTCCCACGTTCAAAAAGTGATAGCTCTAATAGTCACACAAGCACACACACACACAGACATGCTCTGTTCCACTGAAGCTCGGGTCACTCCGCCCCACCACAGTCTCCACAGACCGGGGTCGAGATGAAATAATGTTCACACTGACAAAGAAAAAACACGCTCTCCATCCAAAGAATGAGCAGGGAAAACAGGCGAGCGGCGCAGCTAGCGAGGTGGAAAAGTATTCCTCACACGAAGAATCAGCACAAAAGGCCAGGCACGCTGGAGACTGGAAGATGTAGCCACAAAACCCTGGCTCTGACAAGCACACAAAAAAACAATAAGTATTGATATTTGGAGACGAAAAAAAAAATCTGCTCCAAATGTGTTTTAATAAAAAGTAGTAAAATTAGAATGTCTGTCTAGAAATATCTGCTGTCTTTTTCCTAATCCACAAGAGCAGTGCCAATATTAATACACCTCTTAGGACACACAGGCAATGTTATTTCATCTGGATATTGAGTATCCGTGTGTGTGTGTGTGTGTGTGTGTGTGTGTGTGTGTGTGTGTGTGTGTGTGTGTGTGTGTGTGTGTGTGTGTG
>JBBPCS010072255.1:0-16341 GCA_037974645.1 Hollardia meadi
CACACACACACACACACACACACACACACACACACACACACACACACACACACACACACACACACAGACACACGCACGTGCTTGCATTTATCTCAGTTCATCATGTTTATCTCATGACTCTGGTAGTCGGAGTTATTAGTGCCCACAGTTTATTGATTTACATGGTATTTTCACATTCGGAGTTCACAGACACATCTACATGTATATGTAGTATATACTCCCAAAATATACTCAAAATGTACTGTACTTTATAGATATAAGTTCTTGCCACTTCTCTGTCTCTTTCCCTCTTGTAACCTTTGATTGGTGCTGTTGCATCACTCATTTGTGAGCAGCATGATCTGGTGATTAGAGAGATTTATTAGCTCATAACAAAGGAGAATAATGATTGCCAGTTTCCGTTCATAAAGACGCAAGCAGCAATAAACTGAAGCTCAAATGTTTGTATACCAAAGCATATAAAAGGAAAATAAAGTTTTGTGGTTTGCAAGAGGGCAGCACTGTCGCCTTACAACAAGAAGGTTGTGAGTTTGATCACCAGTTGGCCTTTTTGAGTGCAAGAGATAATACTTGACCTCCCAGCAGCATGGGGAAAGAGGAAAGTCACAATATATTAATTTTGATCTCTGCTTCTTTACATCTACTCCTGTTTAGACACATTGGTGACATGTCTCAACATTTCAACAACAGTTGGATGGATTGCCATGAAATTATGCATATTCATGGTCCCTGGAAAATGTTAATAATAATAATAATAATAATAATAATAATAATATAATCCTTTAATGGTCATTTTAATGCACTTTCATACGTAAAAAGGAAACAATGTTTCGCTTAAAAACACCAGACACAAAAATAAATACAAGACAGTGCAAGGTGCAATAAATAGTTAGATAAATATAATAATAAATATGTAGTAACTAAAAGGGTCAATGAATAGAATGAAATGGTAATGAGCAGTTCAGGTTTAGGAGTCTGATCGCCATGGGGAAAAAGCTGTTTACCCTGACTGCCTGAGGGAGAACAGGCTGTGGGAGGGATGAGATGGATCATTGATTATACCGGATGCTCTGCGGACGCGACGTTGGTTCTAAATGTCCGGCAGAGAGGGCACCAATGATCTTTTCTGCAGTTCTCACTACCCTGTTCAGTCTGCGTCTTTCTTCCACTCTGCTGTTGCCAGACCAGGAAGTGATGCAGTAAGTGAGTATGCTTTTGACGGTGCCTCGGTAAAAGATGGTCATGGCTGGAGTGGGGAGGTCTGCTCTCTTCTGCTTCAGTCTGCTTCAGTCAGGTTGTGAGTTTGGCACCAAGCTGTCAGCTGCTCCACCTCACTTCTGTACGCTGACTCATCTTCATTGCTGATGAGGCCTACGACTGCGGTATCATCAGCAAACTTTATAATGTGGTTGCTGTTAGCAGCGTGAACAATAATGGGCTCAGGATGCAGCCTTGAGGTGATCCCGTGCTCACCATGGTGGATTCAGATGTATTGCTGCCAACCCTGACTGTCTGCCGTCTCTGCGTCAGGAAATCCCAGATCCAGTTGCAGGTGCCAGTGTCCACATCCAGCAGCCTCAGCTTCTCCACCAGCAGTTGTGGCACGATTGTATTAGAGCTGAAATCGATTAGCAACATCCTGGCACAAGTGTTTTTGTTTTCCAGATGGGTCAGAGCGAGGTGGAGCATGGTGGATATACCATCCTCCGTGGACCGGTTTGCTCTATATGCAAACTGTAAGGGATCCAGGTTGTCAGGGAGGTGTGTCTTGATACGCTGGGGTGGTATAATGGTCGCGCTCTTATGACAGGTGGGCACTCTGGCTTGGCTGAAGGGGATGTTAAAAATGTCTGTGAAGTTAGTGACTTCAGTGATCCCCAGACTTTTGCTCTACTGTAACCACGAGGTTGAGATTTTTATTTTTTAGTGAAATATCTCGACAGCTAACACACTGATTGTCATGAAAGTTTGCACAGATGTCCATGGTCCCCAAAGGAAGATCTCAATATCCACGAGTAATTGATTGGCACAAACTGTATTCAGACCTTCATGGTTCTTCACTAATGACTCCTAATGACTTTGGCGATCCCCTGACTTTTTCTTTTCTGCCACCGTGAGGTTCATATTTGTGGCTTTGAGTGAAATGTCTCAACGACTGTTGGATGCACTGATATTAAATGCGGTACACACATTCATGTCAGGATGAAACTTTATAACTCATCTGATGAATCATCAGGTCAACATTTTAATATGTCAATAGTTTGGTTTCTGACCAAACACCTAAAACCAATGAATTTCCATCAGCTTCAGCTGTATTTTGTATTTAGTGCTAATTAGCAAATGTTAGCATGCTGGCAAGCTAAACTAAGATCTGAACACATTACCTGCTAAACATCAGCATGTTAGCATTTTCATTGTGAGCATGTAAGAATGCTAATTTTAGCATTTAACTCAAGTACAGCCTCGCAGAGAAGCTTTAATACTTTAATACTCCACTTTAATACTGGAACACTGGAAACAGCTTGAGTCCAAGTTTACTTACTCTCAGCTACTGATATTAGCAAACATTCAAACAGGAAATAAACTGTATGAAACTGTGAAATGACTCATGCACTGTATGTCTTCCTTATGTTATTGACTCGCATTGATAATCATCACTTGAAAAACGCACATGCATCACAGTCTTAAATGTAGTTGATGGAAGAATAAAGGTCATACATACATCAACATTAACTGTTCCTGGTTGCCTCACTTCTCCCTCTGTTCTTTGTGTAGGTTTTCCCCGGACTCTGGCGCAGGCCTGTGCCCTGAACAACTTGTTTCAGCTCGACCTGGTCATCAGCCTCAACATCCCCTATGAGACTCTGAGGGAGAGACTGAACGACCGCTGGATCCATCCAACCAGTGGTAGAGTCTACAACATGGGCTTCAATCCGCCACGAGTGCAGGTCTCAAAAGTGTCCAACTGACAGTGTAGTCCCAGTGCTTAGAATGCTCTGCTTGGCATTTACATTTTTAGTGCCACTTCATTGATTTTGTGGAGGACAATTTTGTCCTTTCAGTTTCTTCCCCAAAGGATTTGTGTCAGTGTGTTGTGCAGCTGGCAGGGGTTTAACATCTGGCTTGTCAAAATGAGAGACTGCAACAAGATGAAGGACAAGTCACTATCCTACCCTCACGCACAACAACAACAACAACAACACCCCTGCTGCTCGTTATTTCACTGATTTAAATCGACTATTTAATGTTGCTATCTTTCTTCACCAAAATCTGTAGTTATATCCTTTATTTATATGGCACTTTCCCAAAACATGGAATATGCTTCACAGACATAAGAAATGACAAAACATTGAACATACTTACAGGTATGTAAAACATACATTATAAAGAGAAACATTCCCATGTCCAATATGCAGTAAAAGCCAACTTGTGTCCAGTAGTTTAACTTTTGAACGAAAAATTTCAACAAAAAACAACAAAAAAGTTGATAAAGCAATTTTAGGAATTTTTAACATGTTGATTAGAATTGCAGTTATCTGCAATCTATCTATCTAATCTATATCTAATCTAATCTATCTATCTCCTTCTACATTTTTTGCTCAGTTGATACCAAACAAAACATCTTCAGACTGGCCTCCACAAACGATCCATTGAGATTTTTGAAATATCAAAAATTGAGCCCACAGTGCATCAAAGTGTTTGACTGTAAACCGATACTGCAATGTTCATGAAAAAATTTAACATTTTGATATTGCAGTAGATGAAGTGTTGTATATTTCAGAATTGAATTCAAAAAATGAATTTTTGACAACATTTTGAATTCTATCCTCATGTAAATGATTGCAGTCAATGGCAATTAGAGCATCGTTAAACATCAATTTCTCACATATGGAGAAATCAATCTTTGTAAAAAATAAATTACAGACAATCATTTGTTCTCAGAATTTTGTTTGATAACTGAATTTTTTACACTAGTTTAAAATCTGCCTTTACCTGCAGCCCTGCTGGTTGCCTGAATCATAACATGAAGCCAGCTGGTTTCTCACTTTGCAGGTAGCCCAATAAGATCATGGCTTGCCCTCTGGGTCTTAGATTGTGAATTTGAGCCCCATGGGTAATGCAGTATGAACATCTTATACCCAATCAGGCATTGTGCTGGGGACCCCTGAGCCTGCATGATTAGATGTTTCCCTGTTCCAACACCTGATTCAAATGATCACCTGCTCATCAAGCCTGATAACGAGCTTTTCATTTGAATCAGTGACTGATGGCTGATGACTGAATCTCTGTTCTTATGTTCTTGTTATCTTTATAACATCTGATTTTCAAAAAAATTCTCATACTGCTGTAGTAATTACTGTATCGACCTGCTGCATGATGTGTTGCACTCTAAATCTCTGTTGTCTAGAGTTGACCTTTGTTGCATTGTTGTATGCGTGACCTCGTGTTGCCTTCCTCAGGGTAAGGATGACATCACTGGGGAGCCACTGATTCAGCATGATGATGACAAACCTGAAGCCCTGATGGCCAGACTAAGACACTACAAAGATGTGGCCAAGCCTGTCATCGACTTATACAAGTCAGTAGATGCTTCCCTTTCATGTCTACACTCAGTATTTATAACAGTGATTTTCCTACATGCTGCCAACAATGTCAGTTCTTGCTGTCAACCTATGAAAATCTGACTGAAACTTTATTAGGAAACTTTATTAAGTTTTTCTACTGTTATGAAGACAAATGTTATTTCTAATGTAATGTAATGTTAAGTATTACAGTATTATTATTATTACATAGAATATACTGGTAACAAAAAACATGTGCAATGTTGATAGAAAATCAAACCCAGATGTCAAACAATAACAAAACATAGATGTCATGAAAGGGATCAGAATTTGATATTTTCTTGCATTAAAAAGTCTGAGATGTTTTTGTGATCAATAGTTTATTATTTTATAACTTAAAATAAAAGCGTGGTCAGCAGATCTCTCCCTTTTTTGGACGGTTGTCTGATGTGAGTCACATCTGTTTGTAATGATTTGTATAAAGATAGCTTGCACTTAAAGGGGAACTCCAACCATTTTACACGTCAAAGTGTGTTCGCAGATCTTGTTAAGTATTTCATGAGTGAAAAAAGTTGTATAAAGCCTTTGGTGACTCTAGAGGGAGCTGCATGAAGACTGATCAATGGTCTGTCTGGGGCTGAACCACAAGTTTGAAAATGAAAAAATAAGGAGGTGAGGCGTTCATCAACCGCTACTTGCATAACACATCGAAATCTCTGATCGAACTGTTGTTGGTTGAGTTGCATTGTGGGTAATGTAGGTGTCAGTTTTTGACAAGAAAGAAGAATGTGTAGAATGTCTATCTTGAGTCTGACAATGTTATGGGACTGCAATGATAATTGGTAGAATTTAGGGACTAATTAGCCACATTCTGACATCCAATCAATGGATCAATTAATATTTCAATTTCACACAGCTTTCCTTCTTATTTGTTGTTATATTTCATCTCTCAGGTCACAGGGAATCCTGCACTCATTTTCCGGTACAGAGACGAATCGGATTTGGCCTTATATCAACTCTCTCCTCATCACCAAGATGCACACACAACCCTCAGACGCCTTCCAAACGCAGACGCCCTGACACTTCTCTCAGTGAAGAGACCACAGGGAAACATCAAGAAGCCGCCAGAGGAAGTGGAGTGATGTTTCTACTCGCTGGCCTCAGCTCTCAGTTCCCCCATTAATATTTAAGTTTGACAAAGGCACTGATCCAAACTGTAGTCGTCCAAAACGTTTGTGTTTCACTTGTTCTCTCATATGAATGATTGTGTGCAAAGCTTTATTGATTGTGTTGACTTCTGCATTATCGTAGTGACATGTTCAGATCCCAATATTAAAACTAAGCATTTTTGTGTTACTTTTACACAAACACTATCAAGCAATTTTGTTTTTTTTGTCATAAGCACCTGTTCAAATTCCTACACATTTGAATTAGAATCTTAGATTATCCAGGGAAGCTGGGGTAAACCAGAGGTTAAAAAGAAAAAGAAAATAATATACAGAAAGATCTCCAGTAAGATTTTATTACTATAAATCAACAACAGAGGAGGAAGTTAACCAAAATATTAAAAAGTCTCACTCCAACATGAAATACGTGATACCAAACCCTTAAAGTGACTGTTGTTATAGAAATTTAATGAAAGCAGACGTACAACCTAGATTCCAAAAAAGTTGGGATGAGGTGTAAAACGTAAATAAAAACAGAATGCAATCATTTCCAAACGAACTGTGTTTAACAACAACATTTTTTAAAAGTGTTCCTGAGCCCATATAGTAATATTTACAAAACCATGTGTTTCGTAAAGTGGTGAACCTCGCTATATCCTTCTTTGTGAACTAATATGTCCTTCGAGAATGCACCTTTCATTCATAATCATGATATACTATCACCTGTTACCAATGAACCTGTTTACCATATGGAATGTTCCAAACAGGTGTTTTTGAGCATTCCACAGGTTTCCCAGTCTTTTGTTGCCCCTGACCCAACTTATTTGAAATGTGTTGCTGGCATAAAATTCTGAATAAAATAAATAAATAAATGACGGTGAGGAGGTATAAAACATATTGTCTTAGTACTGTTTTCAATTGATTTGTATGTAAAACATGATTAGCAAATTGTCACATTCTGTTTTACTTGTGTTTTAGACAGCATCCCAACTGTGTTGTAGGAAATACTACTTAGGCCCAAATAATCTGTAATCGTTACACATTTGATGAATAGCACTTTAAATTAGATTTTTATAACCAAGCAAACAACATCACATGGTGGCCTCTATGAATACTAATTTTGTAGTGAAATGTTTCAGTTTAATGTAGGAGCTGTAATTTTTCATTGAGCAGAATACAGTTTTATTAAATTCAGTCTCATCACAGCCTTAATTGACAGATTCACTAAGGGCAGTACTGACATGATGCATTGTATCATATCTAAAACTTAGAGACATTATTGGGGTCAATTTTTTTCTAAAAAGTTGAAAACGTGTTGAAACGAGTGCAAGCTGTGCTTTGTAAGCTGTGTATTATATATGCTGTATATAATGCCTACATGCCGGTCAGCTGCTACATATGTACCTAATCTACAGAACAAATCTTTTATCAGCTCAGTGTTTCTAGGATTTATCCATCAATTACACAAACAATGTGCACTGTATATTCTTTACTTTTGTACCAAAGTGCTGCAGAATGTTAGGTATGCATACTATAATATCTGTTAACATGATGGAGAATTGACTGGTGCCCACAATCACTCTACAGCACATTCTGGCTGCCATAAAGACTAATGCATAGAATATAGAGCGCCTTCAATATTGTTACATTCCTTTAAATATGTCAGAGATTAGCACTCATAAAATGTAATGTTTTGCAGCCCTTGTTCAACTTTTAAAATATCGCTGGATACAACTTCAGTAACTGGTCACTTTTATGAATCTGTCATATATGTAACAGTGGTGTTTTTCAGATTGTTTGAGTGTATAAATCACTGTTACAGGGTGAGCAACATGTAAAATGTTAACTTTCTAGACTTTTTGTTTACGTTCTGACATGTTCTGACACTACAGGGTAGCTTCTTTCAGAATAGTTTCACCCAATGGCACCTCATTTGACCTTTTCCAATAAGCACACTATAATGACTAATCTGTGCAATAAAGAAAAAACTAATTTGATTTTAATTGTATTTGCCAGCTCTGTTAATGCTGGCTCTGCACTTCTTTTTTTTTTTAATATAAAAATGTAATCACCTGAATTCATTATGAAGTCTTAACACATACAAAGCCAGGGATTGGCCATAAACCATGATGAACCATTCACATGAAAAATGTATTTCTTTAATGAGAACTTATAATGCTTTCTTTGATGGGATTTTCTTTTATAGTGGATGTTTTATGTTGTACAGATTGAAATCCTTTGAGACAGTGGCAAATCAAAGGTACAGAAAAGAAACTGATTCCTTTACTCAAAATTGTTTTGTTTGAGTGACAGTAGGATAAATTGTGACATCTACAGATGCTGATCTGATAAAGTGGGGATGTCTGTGTAGGAGCTGTCTCTCTTACAGCCTCTGATTTTCAGTTAGGTTTCACGTGGGCGCACGATATGCTTGGATGCTCAGGGTGTGTTGTTGAATGACTAGGCGTGGTGTGGAAAGTGTATTGACAACCCCACGCCCTGTTGTGCAACACTGCAGTGGAGTTTTTAAACCATGCTGTCCAAACACGTTACTATCAAGGAACAACAGAACTATTTTCTCACGGCAGCTTTCACTGTCTTCCTGAGATTAATGTACCTACTGTACATGCATCTGTGTTGGTACATACTGTCTTAAGATCAGCTAATATTTAGTGGTGGAAGGAAACTAAGTGCTTAAGTACATAAATACAATTTTGAGATACTTTACTTTCTACTTTATGGTACTTCTACGCCACTACATTTACAAGGCAGCACTTTTTATTCCATTACATTATTTGAAAGCTTTGATTATGAGTTACATTACAAATTTAAACTTTTAATAATCTAAATACAAAATATTAAATTTAGTATAAAGTAATTATAATTAGCCACACCTTTACCAGCTGCAACATTAAAGTGATGTATCACTAGTAACATAACATATATTCTGAAACAGACCATTCTGCATTGAGTACTTTTTTTAATCTTTTGTAATTTAAGTAGGCCTATATTACTTCTGATACTTTTATAAGCAAGAATTTGAATGCAGGACTTTTACTTAGAACATTTCTACATTGTAGTATTGCTGCTTTCACTAGATATCTGAATCCTTCTTTCACCCCTCTCTGTGGAAGACTACCAGATAATTCAAATCATTTGTCTGGGTCTAGACAGATTTTTTTTTTTTTTAATTTTAACATTTCCTTCTATTTATTTATTTATCTATTTATTTCTATTTCTAGAAGCAGGAGGGCAGTAACCACAAACGGCCAAAATCGTGAAACTTGTTTTTTAGTCTTAATTTTATACACAGGTCTGCCTGGCTGAAACTACACAAAACTTACTTTCACAACAAAAACAAAAAATATTGAATCTATTGCTATGAGTCTTTATGTTTCTTTTCTTTCCCTCGTTCTTTTTTTCTTTCTAGCAAACATAAAAAATAATAATATAAAAGGTTTGCTACTTCCTTCTTTGCTCCTTGGTCCTTTGGATCGTGTTAGAAAAACAGGAAGCAACTGGTGGGTGTGCTAACTTGCACTAAACACAAAAGCCACTGAGGGTATTTAAAACACGTAGGCCTACTGCGCGCGCGCGCACGCACGCACGCACGCACACACACACACACACACACGTAAATAGAAATACTGTCTATACCTCTCTTGTCTAATCCTATCAGATCTGCAGATAAACCCCGTGTGCATGAGAGCTTGTTGGAGGTCCTGCTGCACTGTCACGGATTACAGTTTCATCTGCTGTGTTTGTGCATGCGTGAACCATGATGCAGATTTACAGCAGCAGTCTCACCTGCACAACAAGAAGCATCTCACTGCTTTCAAAACCTCAAATCCAGCATTGCATTTCAGGTTTTTGTTTAAATCACCACATGATCATTGTTCTTATGGGGACCTCTACTGGAAAGTGGTGACCTAAAAAATTTTTTCTTTATACTCATAGTTATTATTGTCATACTTTAAATCGCCATAATACTTATTTAATGAATTAATTATAATCATTTTTGTTTTCTCGACTACTGCAGTCTTTTGTGAGTAAAGCAAATCGCGCTCATTACATCCATTTCAGCCTGTTTCTGAAATCCATCCCAGGTTTTACCAGACTGGCTGTGACAGCAGAATGCGCTGAGCGGCGCAGCTTCGACTGTGCAGATCCATAAACACTCACCATCCCTTGCGTCGCCTCGTTCAAGCTAATCCACATGCTATAAAGATCTAGGCTACAAATCGCCATCGCGGGACCTTGTTTGTTGCTCACATGCCAAATTGTGATTATGGTGATGATGATGCCATAACTGGTGCTGCCTCTGTAAAAAAAAAAGAAAAAGGGAAAAAAGGCTAACTGGTAGCTACCGGGCTGTCCTTGAAGGACAGTGTGTCTCACGGTACGTTTCTGACCTTTTGACTGGCAGCGAATGACAAATCAAAGGTCGGTGTCTGCGAGAGGAGCAAGGGTTCAGAGCGCATCTTCACCGCGGCACAGGACGGCGCTCCCGGGAGGATGGTAGAAACCGCTGCGAAAGGTGAAGTCATCTGCAGCTCTGCATGTTCTGTTTCTGCTCAGTTTGATGTGATCCGTGAGACGCGTTCCCTCGGCTCGGCCTCTTTTCTTACACCACTTAACCAGGCGGAGCGCATCATGATCTGTGTGTGCGCATGTTACATAATATCAAGCTACCTCTGGAAATCCACACCACCACCACCACCCCCATTGTGCATCTCTGCACGGCGGACAGGAGAGGCTAACATCAACACAGGTCTACGCTTGTTCCTCGGCGGAATACTCGGTGTGCTGTCATTCATGATACGAATTCAGCCAGAATCGCAAACTTGTCACTGTGCTCAGTGTCTCGAGATGCGCACAGGAGAATCGTGAATGACATCATTAGGTTATTTTTGTTCATGCATGAGGTATCAATACATTTATACACGTAGCCTAATGAGACATTTTATCTTTCCTTTTGCCTATAATAATTATTTTGCTGTTGCTTTATTCTTAGGATAGGATAGGCTAAATGACAGGATTACATTTAATTCACAGTGTGAACTTCAGCTGTATTTTTTCTGTCAGCTGGATGATTTCGGTAACGGTATTTCAGGACACCAGTTAAAGGCACACACAACTCTGTCGGCAGATAGATGGATGTATTATTTTAAACGACAGGTGTTTGTTTGTAACACATTGCGTCGTTATTATGGCGTGAATGCTGTCTCTTGTATCTTGATCATCAGTATTATCAGAATCCCCGTCTGCATCATCCAGGACTCCTCTCTTGTACATTGTCCAAAAGCGATCGATGTGACCACGCGCGTCACGTGAGCAGCTTGACACGACTTGATGTGGTTTCGTGTTGTGATCATCAGCCTCTGAGTCACCTTTTCCCGCCTTGTTCTCCCATCAGGCTTTTGTACAGTAAACAATGACGCAGATGGACACCTATGGCTTAATTTTAAAGTCACAGTGAAATGGAAGTTAGAGGGTAATGTAATGCATTTTCCTACGGCAAATATGGGCGGGGTTTAGTTAGCCTACACACGTTATTGGATAAAAGTGGGCGTGGCTTATATGGAGCATATTCACTTTCATCCACACCTCACTCACATGCATTATCAGGAGGAGGAGGGTTAGACCTCCAACACGTTCTTTGGAAATGTCACAATTTCTTTGCCAGTGGAAATCCAAACCCACGCCTTCTTCTTCTTCTATGATGTCGCAGCTAACCCAACTTGCTAACAGTCAGGTTTTACCCAGTGAAGAAGTACTCAGATCTTTTTTTTTTTTTTTTTTTAAATGTAATCTTGCTTTTTAAGTAGGCTAAATGTAGCCTAGCAATATCATATTGTAGAAATAGCCTATTTCTACAATATCTACAAAACAGAATGGCCTATTTCAGAATTATGTAGCCTATATTGTAGGCTATTATTTATCCTAATTCACTCATGTACTTGTATACACCAGGCTACTTTAATCTAGCACCTGTTTAAGGTAAGCTAATTGTAATACATTTATTTACTTATTTTATGTATGTAGTTCTATAATAGTACTACATCATTATTTAGGCATATTTGATCATTGCATTTTAAGTAAGTAACACGTAACTAAATACAAGTAGTGGAGTAAAAGTACAATAGCCTATTTTACCTCTGAAATGTAGTGGAATAGAAGTAAAAATTAAATTAGCAGAAAATTTAAATGCTGTAAAAAGTACAAGTGCCACAAAATTGTACTTAGCAAGTCACCCCAAATCACATTTGAGGATACATTTACGCTTTATACAAGATAGTTGCTAAAAAATTGAAGCAAAAAATCCACCATATATGCGTTTTTAATTTTCGCATATAATTAAATTAAAAGAATTAATCAAGAAAAACTATTCTTGAAGATGTTAAAAACTAGGTTATATCCTTAGAATACTAGTCTTCTGGCATGCCCATCAGACAATGATGTTTGTCAAGGTGGTATTCTGTCTCCTATCTTGTTCAATGTGTATGGATGACCTATCAAAAACAACTGAATGGATGCAACACATGGTTGTCTTACTGGAAACTCTGTCATCAATTGTCTTGTATGCTGATGATACTTTTTAGTCCATATAGTGCTGGTCTGCAGCAATTACTGCAGGTGTGCTCACAGTATGGCATGGATTATGACATTACATTTCATGCCATAAAGGGTAGTGTCATGATAGTCAGAAGTAGAGAGGATCAGACATGAGTTTTTACTTGTGTGATTCTCCTCTTATACCTTGGTCATTTTCTTACAGATGATGTGAATGATGACAGAGATATTTATCGACAGTGTTGTAAACTTTATGCTCAGGTCATTATGTTGCCTCGCAAGTTTAGTATGTGTTCTGTCAATGTGAGATGAGCGTTATTTAGAGCCTTCTGTACAACTCACCTCTGGTGTTGCTACAGGAAAAGTGCGGAGGCTCATAGTGGCTCATAATGATGCAAGGAGGCTGCTGCTTCAGGTGCCTAGATGGCAATTGTTTCTGTTCTCTGGTATTTCTTCATGTGAGGGCAATTCTAAGACATCTGAAGTACAATTTTATGTGTCGCATGGTTGAGTCTCAGAACAGCATCATAGAAGCTTTAACCAGCCAAGAGCTGCTCTCGATACTCATCCAGGCTTTGAAAACAGTGGAGAGAAAGCCTGCATATGAACTATGTTTTTAAAATTGAATGTTAACTGTGGTCTTATCTTGTATTATTATTATTATTATTATTATTATTATTATTATTATTATTATTATTATTATTATTATTATTATTATTATTATTATAGTCTTCTTCTTCCTTTCTTTTTGCTATGGACCATCTTGCAGGTCTAAAATAAAGTTTTAATTTAATTGAATTGAATTTATAGATTTGCCCCCTAACAAAAATATTTAATGGTCCAGTGTGTAGGATTTAGTGGCATCTAGAGGTGCGGTCGCAGATTGCGACCAACTGAAGAGCCCTTGTCTCACCCTCCCCTATAATCGCAGCTAAAAACATGAAAAACACCAAAGGCCCTGTCTAGAGCCAGTGTTTGGTTTGTCTGTTCTAGGCTACTGTAGAAACATGGCGGTGCAGCATGGTGGACTCCACTATAGAGGACCTGTTCCCTTTGTAGATATGAAAACAGAATCATTCATAGTTTCAAGTGATC
Organism: Hollardia meadi; assembly: GCA_037974645.1. Taxonomy (NCBI): domain Eukaryota; kingdom Metazoa; phylum Chordata; class Actinopteri; order Tetraodontiformes; family Triacanthodidae; genus Hollardia; species Hollardia meadi. The sequence continues at coordinate 13,397 of JBBPCS010072255.1, forward strand.
ATGAAATATTATTGTGGATATTATATTCCATTTCTGCCAATGACATATTCCATTTCTTCCCCTAAATCCACCTAAATCATACACACTGGACCTTTAAATGTTTTACAGGAAGTGAAAACAGAGGTATTTCAACATAAAATGCTCTAAAATTATTTTATGACACACATGTAACAAGATATAAGTGAAAAGGCAGCGAATCTGTGCTGTGCTCAACAGGATAGATAGGATAGTTTTCAGTCTGTAAAGTAGTCCCCCTACCAGCTCAGTGGTAGTAGAAAACCATGGGCAGCACTGATTCCATTGTTTTTCTATGGACACATAATAGCAAATGCATAGGCCTAGCTGTGATGTTTCAGTGTTAACCACAAAGAACGAGAATCATTGGATTACAGGATCTGAAGTCTCAGACTTAACCACAGATTCAAGTCCACCGTCTGTCTTGTCAAGTGAGTCCTACAACTGATCCAGCAGATTCCTGGATTCTGCTTTAACCGTTATGGGGATAATTATTCATCCTCAATCTATCCTTGAGAATGGTGGTAAAAAAAAAATGAAAATAGTGATACAGCTTCTTTTAAAATGCAAGGCTATAGTCAGTAACACATTATGTCGTAAAAGATTTTAAATGGCACTTTGAAATGCATTTGAAGGCTTTTCAGGAATTCTCAAAAGAAGGATGTAAATAAGTGCCTCAAAATGCATCATATGGTCTCTTCTTATTCCTATTGCAGGTATCAGGTGTCCCTGACATCACGACAGGTCAGGACAGGTACACTAGCTTTATCGTGTGCATTTTACTTTTTTACTTTTGATTTCCCCTAACCGATCACTAAGGACCACCTGAATATAACGTAATTTTAAGTCGGCACTGATGAGTAGGAATGCAAACATACTGGTTTTGCCTGAGTGGAGCAAAGTAAAAACAAACTATGGTGTTAGTCAGTCAACTCTGTAGAGTGAATAGATTCAAAGGTATGGACCCAGGCAATGAATTGGTGAAAAAAGCCCATTATATTTTCCCAGAGCTCAAGGTGACATATTGACATTGCTTGCTTTGTCTGACCAACAAAACCAAAATATACCCATTTTACTATCATATATGACAAAGAAAAGCAGCAAATGGTCACATTTGAGAGGCTGGAACTAGTGATTCTTTGGCAATTTTGCTTGAAAAATGACTAAAAACTATGAATCAATTGACAAAATAGGTAATGGATATAATCGTTTGGGCTTTATTTACATATTTGATGAGGACATGGCTTGTCACGGCTCCTGTGTAAACTTGATGGCAGAGATTGTATTGTCCTTACTGCACCTGCTGGTTGTATCCTAAACAGTCACACTCGGAAGGGCATCCAAGGGTAAATATTGGTAGGCATGGTTAGGAACAAAACAGGAAGCTCCATTGCTACAATGGAGCGGTAGCACTTTGCGTCCGGTTATGGTGGGGGTAACGTACCTCCCTTTGGGACATTCCGTTCCTGCTGGGCTTTGAGCTCCCGTCTGCTCTCCTAAAAGAGTTTCCCAGGCTCATGTCCTCTTTTCAGAACCATGCTGGGTTTCTGTTGCCAGGGGACAAGGCCGAGGAAGGAAGCATGCCATAATTTTGTCCTGCATGGGTCCAGGGTCATTACCCAAAGATTGAAGCTAAAATTACAAATTTAGAGCTGAAATTACAAAAAACTGTTGGATTTTGATTATATTACAAAGAGCCTATTAACATTCCAGGCTGCCACTAGTCAAGTAAAGGCTGAGAAAACTCCCTGTGATGCCTTTTTCTGACAAAGCATGGTGCTCTTGTCTTGCAGTGCTGGCTGCAGGGCTCCTTTTATTTGAATCTTTCATTAGGCGACGGCTCTGCGTTCATTTTCAGCACAGGGGGGAAAAAATAAATTTGCTCTACAGTCTCATAATTTGCTCCTTATTTATACCCAAGAAAGCAGGTCATAGCAGGAGAGGTTTTTTTTAATTGACTCAAGATATCTTTCATCTCTCTACACTTTCACCCTGAGGACATTCAGCACTTTAATAGATGACACTGCAAATTTTTACCTTATAGCACACTTTAAACCATATCACATGTGCTTATTCACCATGCACAGTCATGGACAGCAGATCATACATCGATGATGCCTCTGTCTTCCACCTAAGTGAAACAGTTACTTTGGTCTACTTGAAATTATTTGTTGACAGAAGATCAATTGACAATTATTTTGATAATTTATAAAACATTTGAGTCATTTTAAAGCTAAAATGTCAAACATTTTCTGGTACCAGTAAGTCATTTTTCTCTTATTGCAAATTTAATATCTTTTTTTATTTGTCATTGCACAGGATGAGCAATTTAAGGACTTGGACTTTGAAAATTATGATGGGCATTCTTCACAATTTTCTGGCATTGTAGAAACATAACTATTAATTGATGAATCAAGAAAAAATTCATGAGCTCAATCAATAACTAAGAAAATGTGTATAACCTACTTAAGTCAACAAATGATGTAAATAACAGAAGTATTCAGTGATGCAGGGTGGAACAATTGCCATACCACCCCTTCATAGGACGATCATAACTGGCTAGAAGCCCACAGACAATTTGAAAAGAGGAAATCCACACGGGATAGGAACTGTGACATGATTCAAAGAAAATAATGGGCCCCTGAAAAGGTCCAGTGAATGTGCAGAACACCTTTGCTATTCGAAATCTAAATATCGGAATCATCTTCATTCTGTGGTGGTGGCTCCATCACTGATGCTAGCTACCTCTTAGCTTATAACGTTAGCTGTTACGTTAGCCTCCTAGCTATCGTTCGCCTCTTCAGCCTGGCTGGGAGCAGCTTTCTGAGCTGACAAAAAAAGTTGGTCATGACGTAATTTTTCTTTCTTTCTTTCTTTCTTTCTTTCTTTCTTTCTTTCTTTCTTTCTTTCTTTCTTTCTTTCTTTCTTTC
>JBBPCS010072256.1:0-16341 GCA_037974645.1 Hollardia meadi
GTGTGTGTGTGTGTGTGTGTGTGTGTGTGTGTGTGTGTGTGTGTGTGTGTGTGTGTGTGTGTGTGTGCGTGCGTTAGGCACAGACATTAAAGGGTGATTCAGCATGATTCAGCCTGCAGACTTGTATGCAGGGGGTCCTTGAGTTATTTCCACCTCGCAGAGAATTGTGTGTGTGTGTGCGCGTGTGTGTCTGTGGTCAACTTATCAACTCAGCCCTGAAAAGCCACTGATATTTTGGTCCTAGCAACCTCAAGACAAAACAATACACAGCCGCTGTAAACCTAACAACATGTCGTTGCTGTCAGGGGAGAAACCTCGGCCCCAAACTGACTGTATTTATTTGAAATCCAGCGCTACGTGCTGCAGTTTAAGCCCATTTTCAACCCGAATGCATTAATATAAAACAAGTTTGTCATTTTGGAAAGTCGCGGCTTTCGCTGGAGAGCAACAATAATTCTATAAGAGCGTAATCATGCAGCACTTTGATGACAAATAATTAACAAAGGCCATCCTGGTGGATGTATGAAGAGGGCAGTAATGACGTTCTCTTCTATTAGTCATTTCCTAAGCACCACAATTACTAAATAATATGAGGTCATGGAGATGTGATCCCGATTGCCAGCTGTTTATCCGGTGCTTTCCACCAAAGAAGCATGCTGAGGCTCAGTTAGTGATTTCCCATCACAATACAGAACGACATTACCGACAGCCTCTTCTGTCCCGTTACCTCTGCGCCTGATCAAAAGACAAACCATGGCTTGAAACATGTTACACATTTGTTAAAGGTAGAGGTGTCACGATATACCAGCATTGACGAGGACAGTGATATTTAAAATGAAATGGTGCAATGAGTGCAATTTATTTGCCCAAGAAGAGATAAAATAAACAATAAATAAATAAAGTTAAGGGAGATTACAGATAATCAGAAAAAGGTAATATCTTTCTTGTGAATTCTTTTGGCCTCGATAATCGTGTAGTGAAATTCTGATATCATGAAAGTCCTAGTAAGATTTTATTTGACAACTGCATGTATTGATAAATAAAGAGGAGACACAGGAGAAAATCAATAAGAATAGCATACCATAAAAGCATGAAAAGGGAATTTTAAAAAATCCGAATGACTGATTGATCGAGAGGAAAAGGGGGAACAAAGTGAGAGAAAAGAAAGAGCGAGAGGCCATAGAAGCAATCACACGTTGCTCGTGGTAAAGGGTGCGATGCAGCCACTGAGGGGCAGAAGAGACCAACATGTGTGTGTTGAGCTGCTCGACTCAACACTCAAACCACTGACAGAAAGTCACATTTAGCCCCCCAAAGAACCACCAATCACTGACAGCGGTGGTGTATTTTTGCTATGATTGAATTCATACTTATAGAATACTACAGTTTATTTATTTACTTTAACAGTTTTTATCTGTAGTTTTAACACACCCCTCATAAATAACTGTTTTCTCAGCTCTCTGACTTTCAATACGCTTCTAACTTTCTGGTTTCATTTCCTTTATGACTCAAACATTTGTAGTGTTTCACATCATTATCACCCCTGTACACACACATCAACTCAACATAATATAGAATCAAACACACACTGACTTTCTCTGAATTCAAGATGTATTGCTTTGCAAAAAAAAACAACCACAAATTGTTCACATGTAGGACGTTTCTTCCTCTCACATGGTACACTGGCCTCATGCATGTGTGTATGTCAGCTTTTCGGGGTCAAGAGGTCAGGGGTCCAATGTCATGTCTCCCCCCTCTGCAGAAAATGCTGCGTCCTGAAAACCTTAGCCACACAAACACACACACAGAGGTACAACCAGGGTGCAACAAAGCTTGCGGATGATGTCAGACTACAGTATAAGTTTGACACAAGAGGGAGAGAGGAGGAGAAGAAAGATGGAGGGACTCGGTGCTGTTCTGGCTGTTTTGTTGTGAAATGAATGACGCTTTTCATTCAGATATCAGAGAGAGAAATCTCTCACACACACAGAAACAGACACAAACACACACAGCCTTTTGTGACTGATGTGTACAGTGTCGGTACTCTCTGTGTTTTCACTATATTACCACGATATAATGCATCTGATGCTTACCATCAAAGCAGAGGCCTTTAGCCCCACTGGTCAGAGGAGCACATGATATTATTTTGCATATATTCTCTCTAGACGATGCTTCCACTTGCTTGCATGTTGCCTCCCGTCTCTCCCTCCCCCAGTAAGGCTCAATTCTCCCAGTCAGCATCCCTCACAAAGACAGCCAGGATGCCGGCAAGGTCACCCTGACACACAAACAAAGAAGTATGCACACACACACACACACACACACACATACATACAGAAATCTACTTTTATGCACAGAATTGCTGCCCTGTGCCTTCACATGACAGTACTGAGAGTCATGAACTCTATCAGCATATGGAAATACACTGCAGGCTGACCAAACAGAAGAACACAAGCTGCACAACTGGTACATGCTCATAAAACTATTACTAACATTCTCATTTTGATTGATTTTTTTCTCTTCCAAATAATATAGAGAAAACATGTCTAGTGACAGGACCGCAATTCTTATGACTATTAAAAAATTAAGTCAAGCAAAGTTGGCAATTTTTTTTGATTTGGTGGCTTCAGGTTATTTTAGACCACATGATTAATAAATCAATGAAGAAAATAATCATTAAATTAATAAATTATGAAGATAATTGTTAGTTGCAGCCCTACAACCAATCGAAATGTGTCTGTAGCAGGTACCGAGTATTGAAAACTGAGATTCTGAGTGTTGTTTACTTATTCTTTGATATTTGTTGAATTCAATCTGAATTTTTTGCCAATTTTTGACTGCATCTTGTTTAAGCAAAGTTCTTATGCGGCTACCTTGTGTTGTGACAAAACTCACAACTAATATTTTCTTTGTTTTGTTCAACAATAAAAGGTTTGCAGAAATCATTACATTCAAAGCGAGATATCACAGTGAGGCACTGGAAAATGCATATGTTTGATATCTGTTTAGTTACGCAGTATCACTGTAGTGTGGTACCATGCTAACTACAGGCGGAGACAGGAACAAGCATGTGGTTGAAGGGCAGCAGAGCAGGATGAGGAAAACAGTCACATCATCAGAGCGATGAATCCTCTGACCTTGGACTGTGATGTCCACGTAGTTACGACAAAAAATAGGACTTCTCCCCCTGCCTTCAGCTCCTCGGACAAAACACCATCTGCCAGACTGAACTCAGTCACCTCGAACGCCAGCTTCTACCTGTGCAAGCATCTTCTAATAACTCTGGAACTGTCAATCATTTTTGCATCACGAAGAACATGACAGAGTTATGTATTGTTGTTCCTCAAACCTCTTGCCCGGTGTAATCATTGTTGTTAATAGTCAATAAAACAGCTGCATGCGGTGTGATGGCGACACATCTTGACTGCCTGCCAGCCTCCCACGCTGTTCCTGGCAGCTGCGTGACCTCTGACCTCCTTGCTGGTGAAATGCAGCAGAAATGCTTCCTGTCTGGAAGACGAGCCGACCGCCTGAGTGCTGACCTGCCACTCTGAGGTTTCAGACATTAACGCTACACATACTGGAAACAAAGTGGCTGTAGATGAGAGGAAGCCAATACTTGCACATGTTCTGATAAACTATTTCCATCAGCAGTATTCTGGTACAGCGAGGCACCTGGCGGTCTGACACACTGTGTGGACTGTTTTCTGGGAGCGGTGCAATGATAAATAGTCTTTATAGAGTCTGCAGGAAAAAAGTTTGAGCTGCTTTGAAATGCATCCAAACTCAGACACAAAGCACCCCTGCGGTAACAAACTGCAGTTAGGGGGCAGACCGGGTCCAGGAGCAAATTCAGTTTGTCTCCAGTGTTGCATCATTGATTTTTAAACATCTTCTTCAGCTTAAAACGCCCAAAGAAAGTTTAGTCTCACACTTGGATCCAGGTCCGGTACCCTTTGTCTTTTATTCATCTTTTCTCAGGTGTGCGACGTCCAAACTTTTCAGAATTAACTTGAAATTTATTGGGACTGTTTTTGTTCATGTTCGGTGCACAGTTCTGGCTCTATCCAGACAAATGGATTTGGCATCGCTGGGTCAGACGGGCAAAAGAAATCAACCTCAGGCTGCTCGTTATTCAGGCGTAGCTAATCACACAGCGAGGACCTGGACTTGATGATCACTGGACCTGATCGAGGCTTCACTGACAGTCCAGTTACCTGTACAGCAGAAATTATAAATGGGCGCTGAGGAGTTGCTAGGTTATTAGAAGGATGTATTCTAACATATTATTCCCTGGCATATAGGCCAGCCAGGAGTAAGTGGGTGACACTATGAACACCGTGACCCCTCTGTTACCTGCTGTGATCTCTTTCATTGTGGGGATGAACACATCAAAAGCCTCCCAGTGTTGGTACTGCTGACGGCAAAGTAAGTTATGTTTTGACAGGACAACTAAGCGGATCGCTACACCCGTTCCGAAGTGGAGACGGGAACAGAGCCAGGCAACATCAGAGAGAGAGACAGACCCCCCCCCCCCATCCGAGATGCCATTAAGAGACGAGAGGATGAGTGTGGCCCCCGAATAAACTAACAAGGGTGGATTAACAGGAGTTGACTCGAGGACACACACACACACACACAATACAAAGCTAAGAGGTGCCAACGAATCACTTAGGAGATGTCAGTACGAGTGATGAAAAGTGGGAAGTTGACCCATCTGGATACAGACTTGAGGTCAGTTTAGAGCTCAAGTTTCCCAGCAACTGCTTGAACTGGGAGCTCAGAGAGATAACTCACCCTGCAAACAGTCATGTTCCTGATTGGACAGATGAAGCCATGAGAGAGAAAAGATTCTACAGGGAAGCACAAAGGTAGAAACTTTGGGAGTCAAACTGGGTCATGGCTCCTGCTGCTGGGTTAAAAAATGTCAAGTGTTTCTGGGAGCCTGAATTCCTGCATAGCAAAATTACATTACTTGGCTGAGAAAACAGGAAAAGTTTCTGAGCCTATAAACACACACACACACACACAGCAGTGGCAAAGCTTTTGTGTTCAGGAAACAAAGCCCAATTACCCCTGTCCTTTCTCTTACCCTGCATAATAAAAAGAAAAGAACAAAGACTTGAATATTTAACATCTTTTTACTGTATTCCCTCAGAGCCACGCTGACACCGAGCAAAAACAGGTTATTTTAGCATTTCATATCTAGATAATTCAAGCTAAAACAGCACAAAAACAGCTGTGACTACGTAAGAAATGCTTTGGATGCTACATGTAGAAAACCAGACAGATCAATATAAGTTTAAAATTAAGAAGGAGAAAAGATTTCTGCACAAAAAAAGTCACATTCTCAGGCTGCGTTCAGACCAACATGCACTGCATGATAAGCTTCCTTATTGACTTAAATAAAGGCCACAAAATGAAGTTAAACCTGGCAAATTGGAACATGACATCACCCTGCAAGGTGCTGCGTTGGCCAGAAGAATAGGTGCACATTCCTGGTAGTTTACTTTGTAATGTGTGCACTTGCACAATTGTCATGATGAAAGGTAAAATGATCGCTAAATTGATAACTTTTCTCAGAGTATTATAAACCGCTGTGCAGTGTTTTGGCAAAGCGACTCGCCACTTAGCCGTCATCATACAAGCTGCAATCAGTCCATAACTAATAAAATAATGATTATCAGAAAGAAAGACATATAGATTATGGCAAAGAAGATCATTTGTACTTCTTTTTTAATCTCTTGCCCTACAGTTAAGGTAAGGATTAAAGTTATGCAACTAAAACTTCTCTTTATTTTATCGCCTGCATGATTAAAGGAAACAGTTTAATATAAATGTTTTTTCTGGTTTGCAGACATAAAGTGTACATCGTCATGGCTGACTTCTTACATGATGGATGATGGGAGTTGATGATGGTTTGTATGCAGTATAAACACACCGAGCCTGACTGGAAGCAGGAAACCAGCATGACCTCCGTGACCCGTCGCTGTCGCCTCCTCATTCTTACCCATCAGGCTCAGGAGCAGCATGAAAACAGTGATATTGACCTCTAGAGCATTAACTGCCCGGTCAGAACCCTCCTCAGAGTAAAGGGCAAGGATCATGTTGCCCACGTTATCTTATCACACAGTTCGTAGAGACACTTTTCGAGTTGTCACCCTGAAATCGTTGCTTTGAAATTTGGTCCTTCATATGTACAGGAAAAACAACACACACACACAAATACTTCCCTGATACAGCAGATAAACTAGGAAAGAAGAAGAAAAGAGTAAAAGCTGTCCCCCAGAATGGCACAGAGAAGCCCTGCATGGATGGATGGTGGGAAAGGAGGGAGGGGACAGGGAAGGAGAAAGAGCGACTGATTTATGACCCTGTGAGAAAAGAGAAGCTTCATTTGAACTCTTTAGGTTTTAGGGCCTTAATCACAGGTTAATGAGCAGGAGAAGAAGAAAGAGAGAGAGACAAAGAGAATGCAGGACGGATGAGTCGAAAAAGAAAAATTGACGCACAACCAATAAACCAGAAAGGAGAAAAAAAAGAGTGGGGGAAGAGAAGTCATTATCACGTGAGTGCACGGGATTGAAAAGAGGGTGAGATAAGGACAGATAAGAGATCAAAGTCCAGGAGGAACAAAAACACGAGATAAATGGAACACGGGCCGAAGACAGACAAAAGTGAAAGAAAGAGGAATTATGAAAACATGTGACTGGAGAGTTGACATCACAGTGTGAGGGACAAGAAGTGAAACAGAAATAAAGAGAAGATATGAAAAAAAGAAAGTAAACTCCAAACACAATGTGGCTCTGTTTGATCCCTTCCAGGACTTAAAAATGTAGTACCACAAATTTGCTTAATTTCCCCCTAATTTTCTTCTTCTTCCTACAGTTGAATGTTTGCACTTCACTGTGTATAATGATGTTTGTACAGCGATGAATGTTCACATTCATCAGCATGCTAACATGCGCACAGTGACAAAATGCTAACATGCTGATGTTAAGCAGGCATAATGTTATCCGTGTTAACTATTTTAGGTTAGCATGATAGCATGATAAAATTTGCTCATTAGCACCAAACATGGAAATGTTGTTTATTTTGCAGATATTTTGCCATAAACCACAAATTAAATTTGACCTGGATCAAAAAAAATCAGTCGTCTTCATGCTCTGGGATCATATCTGTATAAAATTTTGAAGTCTATCAAATAGCTGTTGAAATATTTCAGTCTCGAGTTTGGCTGTCATTATCATTCATAGAGCGCAGGAGCTAGCATGGCTGAGAAAATTAAAGCTAGGGATGTTCATGATTAATCGATTAATCGCCGTTAAGAATTTAACCGATTAAAAATGTATTAACCGACAATGTGTTTTATGCACTATTTCTCCGGAGCTCTCATATATTCACTTTTATACCACAAGTGGGCGCACATCACCTTTGTAGTTCAGAAAAGACGCAATCTGGCGCAACAGAAGAAGAAGCAGTCGGTAGGAAATGGTGAGGCAAGAAGAAGAGGGCAAAACATTGTCCAGCATGGGAGCATTACGCTGTAAAAGAGGACGATGTTCAATATTAATATTGTGACAGCGGCTTAAAATACAGCTCCGGTCAAACGTCAGTGTTGTACCACCCGAAAAGTCAGTACCCGACGGTTGCAGTCCTCTCAACAAACTGTCATGTCGATGTTAGCTCGGAGAGGTCGGTGTTAGCTCGGAGATGTTAGCTAGGAGAGGTCAGTGTTAGCTCGGAGATGTTAGCTCGGAGAGGTCGGTGTTAGCTCGGAGAGGTCGGTGTTAGCTCAGTGTTAGCTCGAAGAGGTCCGTGTTAGCTCGGAGAGGTCGGCGTTAGCTCGGTGTTAGCTCGAAGAGGTCCGTGTTAGCTCGGAGAGGTCGGCGTTAGCTCTTTTAAATAAAACTTAAAATGAAAATAAAGATGTGCATTTTGTAGATTATCAATTATTAATGAATTATCGGTTAAGGAAAATGTACGAAATTTGCATCCCTAATGTGTGTTGTAGGGATGTGCACATGTACAGAGAATGAATGACACGGAGAAAGAGCGAGGCATCTAGAGGGCCGTGAGAGAGAGAAAGAGAGGGACGAAGATGAGGAAGAGGAAAAACACTTAGACGATGAGGTCAGTGGATGGGAAAAGACGAGACAGGGGGAGAAAGACAAAAAGTGAGGGAATGAAAGGGGCAGGGGCAGAGAATGTGAAGAGTGTACACAAATACAGGGGACCCCAACACATAACCACGGTAACCGGGCCCTTAATTTTAACCCCAGCTGTTCTGGTTACCATGGACACCTCTCGATTAGGGCCCTCCCTCCGCCCCTCCACACACACATCCCATCCTCTGGCCTTTTATTGAGGCACTTGACCCGAGCTCCTGAGAAAGCTGTAATTATCAGGCTGTCAGCGCTGTCTGCGTGGTCCTCGCTGCCATGACGTCAACATTTACATTCAGTCTTCTCTTTTTTTGTCTTTACCTGACATCCCAAGATGACACATGCTCACTCCAGGCAGTATTTTGTCACCTTTAACGCTTCAACTTCTTATAAGTTTGTTAAGCTTGTTTGCAAAGCTGGAAACTGCATCTACAACACTTGAAAGCACCACTGGACGTAAGCAATTTAAATAAATTTGCTATATGAAAAAATGGATGATGATGAAAATGTTGCCGAAGCGATAAATTAGTCCGTAGACAAAATGAAGATTATTTTATTTGAAGTATTTGTTTTAATATTTAAGTTTATTTAACAGGGACATTACAGATAACCATTGTGAAATAAAGAGAAGTAATACAACAGATGTGAGAACTGATGATTGATTGATTAATCAGTAGGCCAGGTAATCAAGTATTTTATCCAACAAACATGGAGTCTTCTCAAACTGACTGCTGGTTGGGGATGAAATGCTTGAAAATGTCTTTTTTGGGAAATTACAATGTTTTTAATGGTTTTAGGATATAATGATTTTTTTAAAAAGTATAGTTGCGGCCCTCATATGCTGTAAAAATAAACATATAGCTTCCCGTAAAAGAACATTTTTGTTTGAGTAATGATATTGACTGTATAACCTCCTCACTGGATATCACAATCTCCCCTGTAAATATTTGCATCAGCAGGTCTGCCTTTGATTCTATTTGATGTCTTAATGGGTTTGGTGATAAAACTGTCCTGAGAACAGCTTGTTAAATGTATCAAGTAGCCTGGATCAACTATAAAAGAAATTCCCTCTCACTCGTGGAGACTTTCACCACCTAGACTGACCGTGAAACAAAAGGAGAGGGGAGGAGCGACGGTACATCAGGGATAGACAGAAGCTCCTCGTTCTATGTTGCCTTTCCACCTCGCTGCAAACATCTTTTCATCATGTTCGCACATCACACACACACATAAATAAATACTATGTTGCAGAGCAGGAAACACATGAGTGCATCTTGTTTAGCCTGAAGGCAGCGTCGATGTAAAATCGTGCTTGACGGGTACAACAATTTGGAAAGTGATCAATGGCAGCGTTAATTGCTTCACATGGCACAAGGTCTTGAGAGAGTCAGGTATGTTAAGACTTACATAAAAGGGACAGTAATCCTTTTTTAACGAGCTCATAGGGAGATGAGTTCAAGACCGGCATTTGAACATTTTCATTGAAAATGAGAGGAGAGGAGAGCTGCAATGACTGTTTCATTAATCGATTGGCGGATTTAAGCAAAAATGGTTGATTTCAGTGTGTCAAACATATCTTTTTCTGGTTTTCTTAGTTTTTATGACAGTAAATGGAATATATTTGGGTTTTGGACTGTTATCCGGATGAAAAGTCGAACGGAATGGGAATTTCCCTTCAAGGACATGTTTAATTGGGATCAGAGCATCGACTTGGTTGCTAAGACTTCATTGAAGGTGGTCGAGGAGAGAGAAGAGAGGAGCAGGTTTACTGATGGGCTGAGGGATGTTGTTCTATCTGCGACAGTCAGGCGTTCCTATTGGCCGCTGGCTTGGGCCTCTGGGCTTCAACAACAATGAACTAGTGGACAGAAGGCCTTCAATAAACAGACGACACCTATTAAAAGCTAATAGAGATCAAAGCATGGCGACAGCGCTGGGTGGAAAAAGTCAGTCCGGGTCGGTCTGTCGCAACCGCTTAACAAAAAAACTAACAAGTGGGATTAAAAAAGTGGGAAACACACTGAGAGAAATCAGCGAAGTCCATATGCACATAGACATAACTAATTTACCTATAACCACACACGCAACCACAAACAAAGGCTTGCTCCATATCCATACCCCCACCCTATATACACACAGCCTGTGTAAACTCTGTTAAAGATGATCTGAGCTTGTCCAAACCAAACACACAGACACAGAGTGAAGAGAAATCCCTGTGTCCCATTTCAAGCGTCGATGCCACCCCTGCAGCATCACAGCATGCCCCTCCAACTTCAAAAGCTCTAAAAATACATCTAAATAACCCTCTGTGTCTTGGAAATAAACCCGAGGGCCACAGCAAAGCTGGCAGACTTGGTTTAAGTTCTTCCAGACAGTAACAAAAGAAACATCACCAGATAAACTCAAGTCCATTTTTTCCTTCTCTGCTCACACACCGTTTCTCTCAAAGCTGATAGACTCCGTATCACACGGAGATAAAACTACATTTCCCAAGCTGCCCCCGTCTCCAGGCAGTGGAGCCGGTCGAGCTCTTCCAAGGTGGAGCCTGCGGGGCCTGATGGAGTCTGGGGACAACAGGAAGTAAACAGGAAGCAGCTCCTTCCCACGGAGACAGCGGCAGAAAAACACAACACGGTTAGTGAGAGATACCAGAAGCGTCGTGAGCCTCCGTCGTGTTTGTACTTCTGTTTGTGGCTGACACATGAATTTAGTAATATGTAAACAAATATCTGAATATTTCATAATATCAAATAGATATATGTTACTAAAACTATCACAAAATAATCACTTAATGGGTGTGTGTGTATTCTTTAACATATAGAGTACTGATTAAACAAAAATCGGGGGGGGGGGTGGGGGTGTCAATAAAATCGTTTAATCTGAATTCTATGAGACATTTCCTCGTCTGCATTGTGCGTCACGACAATGAGGATCCTTGTTTTGACAACCGAGCTGGTGGATGAGCTGAGTAATACTTCGCCTCGAGCATGCTAAGACAACAAGGAGACCAAGTGTATTCAAATATGAGTTTCATAAGCTTTTACAAGCTATAAATATGCTACTGTCCAAACCGAGCACCCTAAAGTCAAACATCATGTTCTCAACCGTCGCAGAAAACACAGACGTCTTTTGCTGCAGGAGCAGAAATATGAATGATTTAAAGAGAGATCCCGAATCTGTCTACTTTACAACGATGGCAAAGATGGCATGTTATCATCTTCCATCAGTTGTCTTGGCGCAGGAGCTAAACACTCTTACATGCCCAAACTATGTAGTTGAGATTAAGGCTGATGAAGCAGCAGTATTCAGGTAAATGGAGGAAGTTCTGTCGAGAACAAAACACTGCAGAGAGCTGAATCTTTTTAAGCCCATCTGCATTCATTTGAGGAAACACAATGCAAGTAAAAACGAAGACCACGTGAGAACTGAGGAACGTCGCTGGCCGAAGCAAAAGCATCTAAATCAGGGAAGGAATTTAATGACCAGTTCCAAAGGATGGTTTGGGTAAAACAATATTAACTCCAGGTTAGTGACTTAATGCAATTTCCACCCTTAATTGGTGCCGAGATCATTTTCATTCCTTTGGTGGAACAAGCTGGACCTCGAGCTACATTAGTTCTGATACCAAGGTCAAACTAAGAAGAAAAAGCTCAGACTCACGAGTGCTACAGTGACATTTTGAATCGTTCTCCGTCATGCCTTGACCTTTAAGTTATCATGGCTCCGCTCGGGGGAGTTCAAGCCCTCAATGAACAGCAGGTGAAAGTAGGTAAACTCTGTTACGTTGTTTTCTCACATCCTCCTATCACTGTGGAAAAAACACCATAATCAAGCTTATCATTTAGATAGAAAGGACAACAATAAGTCATGGAGTTTAAAAGGGGATGAGAGGAGGACAGAACCTGCCAATCCATTTTTCCCCCCGACTTTTTGTGTTTAATTTGTGAAGTGGATGTTTGGGAAACAGTTGAAACTCTTGAGGTAGAGTTTGACATTTTAGGCAATATGTTTATTTTGTGGAAACAGCTGGTCTGGATCTATCCAGAGATGACAAAATCTGCCTACTAGCACCTCTAAAGCGGAGCTCAGACTACAGGAGTTTCAGGCCGATTTAACCCCGATTCACCCTCCCGACAGTCGGAGGAGAAATCTGGTCTGGGACCTCGATCGGTACCGATGCTCAGCCCAGATTATCTGGTGATGTGAGAGGTTTACAGATCCAGTCTCAAACATCCCGAACTGCTCGCAGTTTGATACTATTCAGTCCCGCCCCGATTTATCTCAAACATGTTTGATATTTAGGATTTAAAATCGGGATGATTGCGTCAGTACTTCCCGAGCTGAACCGCACTGGCCAATGAGAGAGACATCAGCAGACGGTGCTGCCAGGCAACGGTAAACATTCAAGCCTGTGAGGCTAACGTTAGCGAGCATGCTATCTGAATCTCACCTCCCGTGTTGGCCCCATTTTCCTCACTGTAAAGTAACTTGTTCCACCACCTCAATCTCCATTTTGTTGCTTCCCCCATGAGATCAGGTGAGAGAGATCAGGTGAGGTGGTGCGTTGCTTCCTCTGGCAGAATAATCCTAATAAAATATCCTGTAGTGTGTGATGCACCATTATTTTCAAGTCTTGTAGTGTGAGCATGTTTGAAATTAGAGAGAATCTGTAGTCTGAGCCCAGCTTAAAGCCCACTAACACTTTAGTGACTTTTTTGACAGTAACAAACACATAAACTGGTTCTTAGACTGAACTACGTGCCTATCAACAGGAAACAACTGTTTCAAAGCACAATGCTGCCGTGCGACTTCATCATTAACTCCTCCTCCTAAAGGAAAAATCCCCCACACTTTTCTCTCTCTCTATTTCCCTCCAATCTTCTCTTCTCTCTGCTCCCCCTCTTCCTTTTCACAACCTTGTTCCCTCGCCTGCACCCTGCAGTCACACTGTCACATAGTAATTGCGTGCACAATCTGTACTCTATCCCGTGTAATTATAGACCTGTCTACATGGCTACATGGACAACGCATGTAAAATATGGGCTGGGGGGGGGGGTGATAAAACGTTAACAAGATGTTCAAAGTGGATGAAATAAAACACTCTCAACGTCTCCTCTGGCTGCACTTTTACAATTTCTGACAACAAATCAATATATCTATCCTATAGAGGGTGCTACACCCCCACCAGCAGCATTCAGGGGCTCTGAGGGATATTTAATGGTCGCTGGTGTCACACAAATATATTTGCATCTGCCAGTGAAGCAACGGTGGGGTGGCGCCCGACTGGCGAGATGCTGATAAACGCGAGAGAACGCTTATCACGCCCAACACATCTGTGTGGCAGCTACTGAAAACATGTCTGTGTGTGTGTGTGTGTGTGTGTGTGTGTGTGTGTGTGTGTGTGTGTGTGAGACACATCACACTGTTTTGCTCCGTCCCTCAAAACTGACACAGAAAAGTCACACATCTCCTCCATCTATCTTCCTAAAATAACTTTGACTCAGCCCCCCCCCTCCCAATAAAAAAAGCCCAACTCCATTACAAAAAGAAATAATTAGCACGAGTGGCTTCATCCATTCAGACGTGGTTCTCTATCACGCTTTCAGGTCACATCTCCTGAAAGCTAATTTTAAAAGATGGCACAATATGCTGCTGTTAAATGGATGTTACTGCATGAATGGATGCATTATTACTAATCTTTCACAAATGAAAAAGTGGGCAGTTGTGCTTCAATGACATAAAGGTTCGGCCTCATTGAATCTGATGATAAAGTCAGATATGACTTTAAAAAAAAACCTGTTAACACATAATGTTCAACAGATCTGACAGCAGTCTGATGCTGCCTTACTACCTGCCTGCTGCAGTGACTCCCCCCCGGGCTAATTGTGGCACCCGAGCCGGTCTCATGCCAACGTGGGAGAAAACGGCATCCAGACGTTTATGTAACCTGATTAACAGGCTTTGAAGTTCAGACGGGCAACCTGTCTGCTCATGACTCAGAACAATGTCAAGCTACTAAGTGTTTGTTAGGCGACGACGGTGTGTTCTTTCGGTACCAAGTCGGAACAAATGATCTGTATTAACGAGCTTTCGGTACAGGCGGGGGTGTGGATCGGTTGCGAAAAGGTGATTTTCATCTGTAAGCACTTCGCTTTAAGCCTGTTTAATTAATGGGGGGGGGGGGTAACAATCAGTTACCTATCATTAATAAAAAGAAGTACATTAAAGACACTTTGACAAGGCATGGCCTCCACTTGGGATGCCCAAACACAAAATGCCAGAAATACTCCAACAAAGTCTTCTCAACTAATGGTTTTCAAATGCTGATGAGATTTCAGAAGCTTTATACAGCGGTTGCACCTCCAGAGTCTGGTAAAGCACATGAGCTGTAATTGCAGCAGTAGAGTCGAGATAATGTTATTCCTGCATTTATCACATCAGATCAAATAACACATGCAGCCAACAGAATACCCACACAAACCGCTGAGGTCTTTCAGATGGTGAAAGCAGTCAGATTTGAGCGTTTTGTGACTATTTCGGGTAAAGTGGTTTTTACACTAGATGCAGACGCTATAACAGAGGACAAGACAGAGGAGTTTCCTGACAGCTAAATTTAGGAGCCTCGGATAAAGTCGGTCTGAGGTTAATGCTGTCGGCCACGGAGCGACACCAAGAGAGGTGCATGATGTGTGAGTGGGAGGTGTATGTGAGGCTTTGTGTATTCTGTGTGTGTGTGTGAGTGTGTATGGCATCAAATTAAGACGTTTAATGACAGTAAATTGAATGTTTGGGAGTGTTGGTGAAGCGCAAACTGAAACTTGAAGACTTCACCTACAGGAATTTGAAAATAGTTTCACGACTATTATCTGACATTTTATGGTCTAAACATTCTTCATATCAGACATAAAGATAGGATTATTGATGTGTATGTGAAAGCTTATGAGCGACATATATGCACTGTTTAAAGACAAATCATGTGTGTAGCTGCACATGCTGGTGTGTGGCGCCTAGTGCCATTGTGTAACAGCATGTTTGTTGTAAGGGATTGTCGCTTAGCAGGGTTAGCCTAGTGGATTAAAGGGGAGCGGGAGAAGTCAAGGCCAAATGTCCTGAAACAACACACACTTACAACCACTCACACTGGCCTCATCTCCCTCTTCGTGACCATCTCCAAAAACACGTGCTCATCAGCCAGCTGTCCCGCCCCACCACCCGATAACTCCACACACTTTATACTGACCTGATGTCTGAAATGTCTTCCTAGAAACACACACGCCCCCCACACCTCCCTCTCATTACAGTAATTCGCCCAGCACGGCACTATTTCAGTGTGATCAAGCTCAGACATCAGCAACATAATCACATCAGACAGTTCTATCAAGAAAATATGTTGTCAAACCTCAAGATGTTTTGTGCAAATAAGGTGCCTACAATCCGCACATTCATCCCTCTAATCCAAGTTAATCTAATTCAATATATACCCATGACTGTGCCGGCAAAAGACAAACTCATGACAGCGGTGACAACAAGGGAGCTAATGTTGGGTCTACAACAAAGTCAAAAACCACTCATATGACGGGATTATTATAAACCAAACCACACGTCAGCAGCTTACTGTTTCTAACATGTTCGCCGCCTGGAAAGCCGTCGGTGTGCGGCCGCCTGTACGTGACTGATGGCTGAGGGTTCGGTCCACTACCATCGGCACTAGGGCTGTGTATTGGTAAGAATCTGGTGATACCATACGTATCACGATACGAGTCAATATATTGCAATACCGTAAGCGAGGCGATATGCCGTTTCGTAGGTCTGTGTTCATTTTGTTTGGCGGTGTGTGCTTGTCTCAGTTACGTTGGAGTGGAAGAGTCAAAAGGAAGAAGGTAGATCACAATTGATCACCATGTCAACTGTAATTTAAAGAAACAATAGTGTCACATGAACCACACGGCAGCATCGACTTCCATTCTTATGAGGAATTATGAGGAAGGATTTTTGTAACATGAATCAGGATATGTTTGGCAATTACTTAAATAGCAACAAGAGAGGAAGGAAAAATGAATCCAAGTAGAACAGCGCTCTAACATTGTTAGGACATCACCTTCTTACACACACACACACACACACACACACACACACACACACACACACACACACACACACACACACACACACACAC
>JBBPCS010072257.1:0-16340 GCA_037974645.1 Hollardia meadi
TTTCTGGATGTGGAATAGTTCCTCCCGACTGTACTGAATCGGGGAGGGACAGCAAAAAGCGCGACAAATAAACAAAATCAGACAAAGTACGAGAGAGCGTTGTACCGAGGCAGCCATCCGCGGCGCCATCTTGGATGTAATAAGTTTGTGATTTATATCTACATTTCCACTTTGCTTCTTTCTCCTTATTTGATAAGCTGACCTACATATCACAGCAACATTAAAGAACTTCAACCTGGGCTCAGGTTAATTCAACTAAACACATATTCGAATGGATCACCTTATAAAGGTGATATGAAGAATCATTGACATAAATAAAGATAGGCGATGCGTCTCCACTTCCTCCGACTGTACAAAAATGAAGCCAAAATATCCCAGACACGAGCACTGCCATCTTGCGCTATAGTGACGTCATTTGGAGCCAGAGTCTGCACAGTAGCAACCAGGCAGCGGAGCTGCGGGCTGAAATTCCTGCCCATACACCCACCCGCCCAATTGCAAGCAGTAAAACCAAACTGATCAGACAATTGAATACTTAAACATACATCAGCGTGATAAGAACTACCTAAAACGACAGAAACCATTTTTGGGAAAAATTTATTTGAGGTGTACTTTGAGTTTTTAGTTTGGCCCATGTCCTACCTGATATCATTGAGGGGGAGGAGTTAATGACCTATACTGCAGCCCACCACCAGCTCTCATGTTGTCCATCTTTATATACAGTCAATGTGAAGAATATGTTAGCAAACACATGCAGCTACATTAGCATTTGAAGTTTTTGGGCCATCCAACAAATATGTAAACCTAACATTACATTTCCTTTTATGCTCTGTTTTGGTATCCACTTACTCCTTAAGAAAAATATCAGGCTCTTTAGCTGCTAAATGCTCCCCTACGTACACCAGCTAGTCGCTAACTTTGTCTGTCATTTGGTGCTGGGCAGATAGCATACAGCGGGTTTATTAGAGCTTTTTCTCTGAACTAGTTGCCTGTTGTGGCCCTTAACCAGGTTGATGAGAAAACAGCACAACCAAAATTATGAGCTGAAAGATGCTAAAACTCTGTGCTGTGGGGAACTGTAGAGTTGCGCGATAAGTCAATGTGTTCTCATCTAGGGAGACAAGGGCGAGACTTTTCACATTACACATAGTCAATTGATCCATTGTTAAAATAAACATATAGATTAGTGCAGTTACAGCTGTGACCAGTTGCTGTGAATATTTTGCACTGACCTCAAATGTTGTTTGGATTTATGTTTTATTGTTAAATCACCTTAATATATTGTTTAATTATTTCTTAATTTTGGTTTAATAGCCAATGAATTAACTTGGTGGTTTGCATTGAATATATTAATGTAGTAAGTTTAAAGTCACTTTTTATGCCATATATTACCATAATTATTCCATATTTAAGGGCAAGTGGGTTAGGAATTTAAAATATATGATAATAAATAATAAATCCCTAAAAAAGTGTGGAAACTACTAATAAGGAGGCAGAAATCAAGAGCTGTAATATTTTGATGTTACAAGAAGTGACATATAAATATCTCTCACAGTGATTGGATTTGATTTCCAACATAATATTTGCTGCTTTCATAAGAATTCCTAAAACACACAGGGCAGAAAATGTAGAGGAGAGAAAAAGGGAAGCCAGGGGGGAAGACTGCTAAATACAACACATAAGGGGCTGTAAAAACAGTCAAATCAGAGAGGTGGTGAACTATGTGCATGTTTGTTTGTCCCAGTTATGAAACTGGAGTTGAAACAGGATTTCCTATCAGCTCCAGCTGTCAGCAAAGCAGACTCTTTATCTTTACTCCTTTTAAATCTCTACAAAATATGAAATTACAACCTTCTGCAACCCATTTACAGTACCTTATCAACTGAGAATGAGATTTAGGTCAAATATTACAGAAGTAAGAATTTGTGTGCATATGTATAGTTGTGCAGAAGTGTTTGACTGCATGTCTGTATTTGTGTGTTTTCATGAGGAAAAACCCTCAACATGGTAAGAATGTAAGTAATTGTGTTGATCCAATTAGCTGTTGACCTGCAGTGTCAGAGCCAATCAGGACACAGAACTCCATGGGGCCGGTAGATAAAAACCAAAGGCCAAGTACTAATTAGCCTGCTAGTTAGCAGGCTCTGTGCGATGAGGAAGAACAGGCAGCAATACGTGCACACATGCACACAATCACATAACACACACTTCCTCTTGCACAGCCACAGACACACTGGAAGCAATAAGTGTGCACACACAGCAGGTGAATACTGTGTGATCTCTGAGCGGCACGCATAATCCACCAGTTAATGCTTGATTTGATGATCAAGGTGAACAGAAGAGTGCAGCCACCAAATCAAACAGAACATCTATACAAAGTACCCCACTGTGGCTAAATGAAAAATGTCAAAACTGTGTAAAAAATTGACCTTGTATGTGTGAGTTTGAAAGCAGATAATCCTAATTAAATATTCAAGCTACAGCCACATCTAAGGTGAGTACTTGACTAAAATGATGAAAAGTTATCTAGTGATGTATGATGGTAAATCCAGACCAGCCGAGGATCATGATGCACTGATTACTGACCCAGAAAGCAATTATTGCAGTGTAGTTTTGTTTTAAGCGTGGTTTTGCTGCAAATTCAGAAGAATAAATTTAAATTTTTTACACAGCAAACCAGATGTCAAAAAGTCTGATCCAGTTCTTTTGAATAAGTTTTGCAGATCAGTACTGCTTATAATAGCCCCCTGAAGACTGACCACACAGAGGGTAACTGACACTGGGGTTCTTGATATACAGTTGCATATAAAGTTGCAGTGTACTTATCATAGTTGATCTAATTCTAATATAAATACCTACAATATGCATCTTGCATCATGCTCTGAATAGACTCAGCACTCCAGAAGTTATATTAAACTTAAACATAAACATATGGTATACATTCCTTATGTTAGTTCTGACATAAATAACAAAATGGCAAAAGTGATAAAATGTCTTAGTGATTCATGAACTTTCTAGCTCTTGATAGTATATGTCATATAAATCAGAAATAAAATGTATAATAAATGCAGTCAAGTTAGATGTTGAGTGTTTCTGGCAGAATCAACCTTTTGTGGGAAAAGTTCTCAAAAGCTTTAAATGACTTATAACAAACTAATAACAGAAGATGGATGGGTTTTTTTGTGTTGCACACAGACATACATGTTCTTAGTGAAACCAGTTCATGAAATAACTGATGCTATAGCAACATATGCTAACCTCGACAGCAGCTATTGTTGGTTTTAAGTGAACAGTAGCTTCTCGCTGTCATCATACTTAATGTGATGGCCAAAACTCAAAATGTAGACTCAAATGCAAGGATCACAGAAATAGAAAAAGTTTTTAAAAAATTGCCATAGTTTACTTAGTTGCTACAGGCAACACAAAAATGGTGGTCAGCTGAGCAAGATGAGTGGCAACAACATGGCACAGTACAAAAATGGTCAAAAATCAGCACACTATGGAACTTAGAAAGAATCAGGCAAAAATCCAAAACATGCTAAGATCATACACAGGGAAACAACTATAGGAAGAATAATGGCCGGAAAACTAGTCTACGAGGAGAACTAAGACAATCTGACAAATCAGGTGGTGAAAAATTAGTTGTAAGTACTAAGAAGATTGATTGAATAATTGAAAACAGGTGATGAACAATACTGGCAAAACTGAACAGTGGCAGGAAGTCAAACTTGAATGCATGAAGGTACCAAATTAAAACAGGAAGTGAAGTCATCTAAAGTCCATTTATCACACCTAATTCAAACGAGACATGAACAAAATAAATCGGATCAATACTGTCTTGGTTTGTCTTTCCACAATCACCTCTGATTTGGTTGACATGACATCAGTTCTCTGAGTAAGATGTTTAAATATTGTAGCTCTACATGGTTTTCACCCACTGCTGATGCCTGACTCTCTCTTGTTTCTCTGCTGCTTCACCTGCTTTCCTGTCCCCGCCAGCCGGAGTCATAGAGCCTGTTCACATTTTTTATTAACATTCGTCCCTTCCATCCAATGACAAATGGACAGCTCTGTGTCAGTTAATAGTTTGCATTAACATATGTCTCCAGATGCGTCTCGAGTGATCAGATCTCACTTCCCCGCCCTATGCAAATAAACACGTACTGGTTATATATATATCACATATCACTGGTTCAAACTGACACAATGTTTTTACACAAAGAAAAAACAAATAACTTAATGTAAAACATTTGCTGAATTTATCAGAAGGCCCCAAAAATGTGTTAATTGTAATTTGTCACAGACAACTTTTCACAAAGTTTGTGATGTTTCTCCTTACACAACAACTCGCATAACAGAGCAATGTTTTAAGGGAGTTCGGGGGACTTTTCCCACGGGACAAAGAAGCAGCCTGTCTTGTTAACTGTTACTGTATTTGTAAAACTTGACATGTTTACTGTCAATACAATGTTGTCTTCTTTCATTAATGTAGTGCAAATGGTGAAATCAGTTGAAACAGTGTGTTCAAACAGCTGCTAGATGTTGGCAGAAAACGCACAGAGCAGCAGACAGGCTGGGACGGAGATACTGCGGCAAACTGACACTTTTTACAAGGAAACAAATAATGCATTGCATTTAATGCTATAAGAAGGCACGGATGATTTAGAATTTGCCATAGGTATTTTGAAAAGTTTCTCCTTACTCTGCAACTCTCAAAATTGCATTGGAATTTTAAGGGAATCTGGGAATATTGCTGTTGCTAATTGTATCAGTTGAAACAGACTGTGTTCACAAACAACTGCTGCTTAATAGAGCCTAAACGCGTTGCATTTGCATTACAGTGAACCACAGCATGTAATCCATTATTGTGGTTTTTTCTTGTTGTTTTGCAGAGGAAGTCAGTTGAGTAGGTGGTCTGATGTGTCCCAAGACACATTTGTGTTCACACTGCTGAAAGAATGTGGCCACATGTGGCCTAGACCACCTCAGTGATCTGATCTCAATCCCACTTGTGATTGAATCACTTAGGACGGATGTTAATACCAGGCCTGAACAGGCTCATAGTTCTCGTTTTAGCTGCTGTAAATCACCACTGAACTGTGTCCTCTGTTGTCGAACTGGCCTCCGCCGGTCTCGCTGGCTGTGTCCGATCCTTGTCTGGTGTCCAGCCGTGTTTACAGGGAGGCCGCTGAGCCTTTTAGGGCCACTTGCCCCACGGCTAACTGAGCTAATGGTAGCTATAGGTAACTGCAGCAAACAGTCCAGTGAGCAGCAGTTGGTGGTTACTCTAGAGATATGGTGCTCCTTTATATTTTTAGAGCTACTTTGAATTCCGTATTTTGCCATATTTAACAAGTTGCCCCTTTAAAGGATAAATTCACCCACATCAAAACAAAACCCATACATATACCCTCTTACCTCTTGTGGTATCTCAATACTAGG
Organism: Hollardia meadi; assembly: GCA_037974645.1. Taxonomy (NCBI): domain Eukaryota; kingdom Metazoa; phylum Chordata; class Actinopteri; order Tetraodontiformes; family Triacanthodidae; genus Hollardia; species Hollardia meadi. Next base: position 5,443 of record JBBPCS010072257.1, read on the forward strand.
AAAGTGGAATTTGGTTTGTGTTGCTCAATTCACTGACAAGACATTAAAAACCTATAACGTCTTTCTAGAAACTCTTACTCTGGATCCTACACAGACCTTGCTGTTTGTAGTGGAACTATTTTCAACTGAAGTCCTCACCACTACATGCAGGGCCAAACACCTCTAGGGATAAGTGAGACAATTTGGGATGATTCGGGAGAACTGAATTTTTAAGGTGTACTGGACTGTTCTATGCAACACTTTACGCTGCACTTGTGTGCTCCACTTTCCTAAAACTTCCCTCTGAGTTCACTGAGGCCACATTGCCTCTACAGGGAGATCATTAGTGATGGTCCTTTAGTGGAAACAGTTTCAATTTGAGAATATTATGAAAGAAAATATATCACATTACTTCAGCTGTCTGCGGATGACGCTGGTTTTCAGTGGTTAAAAAATGCACTGCATGGACTGTAACCATCGTAAAATCCCACATAGTCATTTGAGTTGGGAAAACCATGATTGTGCACAATATTTTGTGTCTTTAATGAGTAAGTCCCACAGCTGTCATTGTTAGTGTTATCAGCACACAATATCAATTATGGTGAGAAACCACCAAGGCATTTTACCAATGGAACCACCACTGATGATGGTGATTGCACTGGCTTCTCTCATTTTTCATTGTCTCCTTTGATGTGTAAAGATGCATGACTGGCTGTCTTCTCCAGTGTCTCTAAGAAAACATCCATACTTAAACCAATTACATGCTCCGTGAATCCCTTTGTGATTCAGTTTCAGCTTGGGGATGTGTTCGAGGTCGATCACTTTCGTACACACTCACAAAATGTCAAGAAAGGAATTAAAATCTGATACCTATTTGCCTCATTGAACAGAAAAATACAACTGTACACCTTCTGAATTCAAGTTTCTCTCTCTGTCACCAAACAGAGACGAGCTTAATTGCCTCGTTAACTCAACACGCTTCATTCAAACGAGACATAAACAACATAAAACTCACCAAATTATCCTGGTTTGTCTTTCCACTTTTCTAACAATCACCAAATCAGGAACTTGGTCAGAATCAATCCTTAATTCACTGAGTTCGAAAATATGCTGGCTCCACATGCTGTTTTTCCTGCTGCTAACGCTCTGACAGTAAACTGGGCAGAGGCATAAAGGCAAAGGCTACGCTAGCCTCTATGTCTTATAGCCTACAGTACATCATGCTTCAACAAGCATTTAATTAATGGCAACAAAAGAAAAGGGGAAATGCGGTAATAAGTAACAGACTGCTTGTTTGAAAATGTAACTAAATAACTGATTACTTGAATTGTTACTTTGTAACATGTTACTTAGAGTACTTACACCCAACACTGGTAATAAATCAGGTTAAAATTTTCAGTCTCTGGCCACTAAATACTTTGAGTAAAACAAGATGTGAAACACAGTGCACTTTAGTAGTAATATGAACAGCAAAGAGAAGAATGTGTTACCAGTCTGTATAATCCTGACCTTATCTATTTGTTTGCATGTATCACTGTTATGATGTAAAGCAGGCAGGCAAAACATGGTCTGACAGCTAAGAGGTAGAGAGAGGGGTAGAGAACAGAGCACAACGACAACAGAAATGACATTGATGAAGTGAGACAAAGCATATAAAGGAGAAGCTGGGGTGGAGGTGGGTTGCAGAGGGAAGCAGGAAGAGTAGGCAGGTCAAAGCAGCTTAAATAGCGCGCCCTTGTATGAGAATTGCCAATTGGATGCATAGAAGAGAATCACCTGAGCCATCAGCTGATGTGGGCTGGCTTTGAGATCAGCTGATTTAGCTGAGATTGTGAGCTGAGCTCGACTTCCATGGCCTGCCTGAACTGAACTAACCCCAATCTGCTCAATTTTATGTGGTGTTTTAGCTCTCAAGACTTTCTCAAATCAATCTAGATACAATCTGGATATGCCAAAAAAGAAGAAGAATTTGGGCTGGCAGGCTGAACAAGGCCTAAAAGTTGCATCATCTAAGGAACGCCGGAGATGGCACATCTATCCATCCAAGCCCGACCGTGAGACGGTGAAGCAGTGGGTGCTGTGTGTACACCCATGCTGCCATGACCACAAGCAAGTGACTGTGATGATTTCTCTGCTGACTTATTTTGGTTTGGTAGGTGTCAAGTCTATGAGAGGTTACAGGAGGCTATGCTATTGTATGCTATATAACAGGCTTTGCTGAAATTTATTAAAGATTAAAAAAACAAAATGTTTCTGAAATCTATAAATGATTATGATAAATGATTTTCTGGTATATGGCTCAATCGGTATTACACATGCCAGGTTGCTGGAGACCAGAAGTTTGTTGGAATGTTTGAAAAAACAGTGTGTCAGGGTAAATAGTGGGTGCCAAAATGTAGTTAAATATGCTGACTTTGATAAATGACCACTGCATCCAACATTTTCCCATGGTGGGTGATGTTGTGGGAATACGTTAATGAGAGGAGGCACCAAAGGCAGTCTAGTGGTGAGACAGTGATGCACAATTTAAGACAGATGCCATTGTGTTGGAGCCTTTTGTAAACATCATTGGTGCCACTTACTGCACATCATCAGTGCACTTAAAGCAGAATATTTTTTAAAGAATGAGAAATTCAAAGTATTTAAGCAGAAAATAATAGCAAAAAAAAAAAATTTCACTTTTAAGATTCCATGCATAATGAGGGTGTTACAAAAACCCTTTTGTTTTAAAATGCAATTCCTTTCCAGCATGGTTTAGTGGGAATTAACAAGTAATGAGTTCTATGTTGTCCTACTTTTAAAAACTACTCTTGATTATAGCAAGTCTCACTACACCCTGCTGTAGATAAGCCACTTACGGTATGATCATAGTTAATGATGCAGCTGGGGGTCAGATAATTCCCTGATGCCAGTAAATTACAGCTAAGATGTTGGACAGGCAAAGGAATTGTTAAACAGCAGAAACAGCAGCTTGAGGTTTCATGATCAAGTCTGACCGACGGATTAGTAACTTCCAGCAGAGAGTGGGGAAGTTGGTGGGTGATCACAGATGGAGACAGAAAGTACTATGTGTGAGAGTGTGTGTGCATCTGTGTTTAGGAGCGTGAGTGATAGAGAGAGTGAGGGTCTGGGTACTTGCTGTTATCACTATATCATCCATGGATGGAATCTAAACTAAAGTAATTAAAAAAGTTCACTAATATTCTGCTATTCTGTTTGCAGAACCCCCCCTTCCCCTTATTTACTGTTCTACTTTTTAATCTTGCACGGCACATATGCATGCACATATAGCTACGACAGATTTAAAACTTCAACTACCACCTGTAATGGGATTCTGTGGGGGTATTTTTGTGGTGGTGATGGATGTGTGAGTGGGGGGATCTTAGAGATAATACAATGTAGATGCTAATTTCAGCAGTCCTTACTGTGGACAGTTTCATTTACATTGATTTTTATGCTATGAGCTTCACAAATCATAACCTACAAAACCAAACCCCCCTTCAAACTATCTGTATGGATAGATACCACCAGAGGTTATTAAAAATACTAATTTGGGTGAACTGACCCTTTAAATATCTTGGTAGAAGAGGCAGGAAAAAAGTTCAGCTCTCTGTGTAGCTCGAAGTCCCACAACACACAGCTAAATTATTAATACACATCACCCCAAATATTGCTGTCTGTCAGGGGTGGACTGGCAACAAAAAGCAGCCCCAAATTGACACCAAATTCGAATTGACATAACATGTTTGTCAATCAATGAATCATTAATTAAGTCATTCATTTAAAAAACAGTCCACTTCTAATTGGATCTGTGCTGGTTCCTTCTCCCTCCTAATCCATCCTTCCCATGTTTACCTGTAGAGTGAACATGTATTTAGCAAATATTTCTAATTGCTGGGCTGGCTACCAATTATTATATGCCTTATAAGCTCCAAGCAAAAAAGAATTGATGACTGTTTTGGACAATCGCTGTTTAGGGGAGGAGTTAAGCAATCTTTCATGTCACTAATGACTGTCACTTAAATTAAAGTCTATTTATTGTTAAATCAATGAATAAATCAATGAAAGTTATATTATAGGTAACATTTTTCGTAATGCATTGCTGATCTGCTGTGGCTCGCACACGTGTGTGTGTCCACACAGGCAGTGGTGATGCTACAGTCTGCCCTCTGTCTTTCTAGATGGAGTTTGCCTTTAATAATGATCAATAATGATGATGACAATGTGGCTTTCCTTTACCCTCATCCAGAGAGAGAGAGAGAGAGAGACAAAGTGCACCAGAAAAATACTGTCCTTCACCTGGTGATTTTTTTCATCTCTGTGGCATATTATGCAGATATAGTCATTGAAATTGCAGTGAAATGACTATCTGAAGATCATTTTCAACTCTTTTTTTTAAAACTGGGAACAGCACATGACAGAAAAAATAGGTGAGACTCTGCACGTGAGCACTGGAAGCAGGGGAAAACAGTCTGGCTCTATCCAAAGGTAAAAATGTAAGTTTTCTAATCCATGTTAACGCATTTGTATGAGCTGTTATGGCATTGAAAAGGCACTGCCACTCTGCTGTGGATTACTCTTACCGTTTCCATCAGCCAAACACATCCTCATCACATGGAATCGAGACAAGAATTGTCTGTTTTCGTCATTTTATTGCAGCCACAATCTGTTAACTGGTCCTTTAATCAAATTTGCATCAACAGTTAGAGCTTTGGAGAGTCTGCTTTTTTTGCTTTTAATGCTGTGTGTAATATATACAGGCATGCAATTTACACAGCCTTTTATTTTCTTTTTGGGTCATTTGTAAGACAACAATATAGTTGAGTTTCCACCAAGCAGTCCAGTTCAGCTCAGGTCATTACATTGGCAAAAGTTGTGGATGGTACCAATAGAACCACTCCAGTCTGCTGTTAAGATTCCCAGAGAGCTGAGCCGATACTAAAAGGTGGAGTTAAAACACTGCAGACCACTAAATGGTCAAAATTGGAGCACGTCTGTGATCTGATGAAGGATTTTCCCAGACTCTCCTATTTTTTGGCCTCCTCACCATCAATAGCTGTGGTCGGCATTAGTCTCCAGATTGTAAGTCATTCTCATGAACATGATATCTCAGGAAAGCCTTGAGAGAAGACCCAGATTTAGAGATGAGCTGATTAGATTTTGGTGATTACACAAATCACGTTTTTAGCCATAACTCAGGAATTCATGTGCTAATTACCATCAGTTTTTCACACAGATGTCTAACAGGATAAAATGATGAAGCGATGATATTTCATACCCAAAAGGTCAAAGGTTAACTTCACTGTGACATCATAATGTTCTGCTACAACACTTTTCTGGCCATTATTCAACACCATAACAGAAGGGGAGATTGTGACCATATTTCACATTTGGTCAGATACTGATTTGGTGAACCTAATCTTGGCTGCACACCTTTAAACTGTGTTGATTGTATAGATCTTCTGTACTGCCAGGTTGAACATGTGCGTGAAGCATCCATGACATTTCACAACATTTTAGAATTTGTAGCTTTTTTGCAGCAACATCCATATTTGAAGCAGTGCTGTCCACCACAAGCTCTTTGGTTCTGTTGATATTGAGCTTCAGGTGATTGTCACTATCAGTCACTATATATATTATATGAGTTTGGACAGACATGGATGGAAACTGCAACTTGACTGAAAGTGTTGATCACACTTTCTCTTCTTGGCTGCTCCTCTCAGCGTATATTTAAACCACACTGAAGTGCTCTGCCATGATTGCCTAATGGTGGTGAATTTGTGCAATACGCACAAGGCGCTCAGAGGACTGGCCTCCGCTACCAACAACACAGGGGCTCACACTAGTTCTATACAGTTTAATGTGCTGAGGAGGCTGTAACCACATTGTGTATACAACCCACTCAGAGAGAGTGGTGGGGTGGATGAGTGTGAGTCAAATGAGAGAGAAAGCAGGGGGTAAAAAGGGGATGGGAAAAATATGAGTGTGTGTGTGTGCATGAAAAAGAGAGTTTAATGGCTACAAATACAGAATTAAAGGATGTGTTACTCTGTCAGTCAGCCAGCCAAATAAAACAAAGGTGTTTTCACAATGTTATCTACAAGTAACTATGTATTTCCTGCCAACATATACTTAACATTTATGAATCTGCAACACATCCAGAGGGAGATATTACAGTTTTGCACCAATTACTTTAATTACAACCACTCAATTACCTTGATCTGCTTCATAACTTTTACGTTTTGTTTATGGACGTTTTTAGTGTTGTGTTCATTGCTTATGACCATGTAAACGTTGATTCACTTGTGTAAGGACAGGATAGAGATGTATAAAGACTAAATATGCTAGGCTCAATTATGCCAGTGCCAGTAGCTGACATAACCCACATGGCTAATACATTAACTTAAAACTGCATTAGCTAATAGAATTTTTTGCCACTTGGGGGCAGCAGAACAATCTAAAAAACAGATTATCTGACAAATTGTTACGTTTCTTGACAAATGTGTGGCAAAACAATCGGCTACTTACAAACCACTTTACCATTCATTTGGAACTGCTTTCATGTTAATAATGAGAATCCAATATTCTCTCTCTCTCTCTATTTGCAATGTACCCACGGATGTACAGATGTGCAGTGATCACTGGAATATACTTTCACACTGAAGAAAACTTAAAAACCTGGATTTTGAAACTTCAGAGAAAAACTGTGATGGTGCTGTTTCAATAAAAGGCTCCATTAACAGTGACAGCAAAGCTGAACCTGTCAGTGTGGACTGATGACACATCCTATGTTGACAAATGGAACCTCTGTACTGTAAGACACAACCTCCGCAGAGTAAATGTTTACAAAAGAAGAGTAACTTTATTCCTCTCGCTCTGCTCCTCCCTGGTAATTCAATCAGAGGATTAAATGTTGCGACATCAGCTCTGGATGTGAACAGTTTTTCCTCTATCACTATGGAGATGGCTGCTTGATAAACAAAGAGAGAGAAAGTTGGCGGCTCCCTAAATGTCACACAAGAGCACAACCAACTCATGTGCTAAAATGAAATGAGAGGGATGAATTTTTTTTCAGCAAGATGATTTGTGCTTGTGTGTTTCAAAGATATCAAAACTGAACGTCAGATCACATCTGGGCCACAATATGTCACTGTGCTGTTAGAGAAATACATTATTTCTGGAGGTTTGTCAAAACTGGAACACAAGTGCCTCAGATGTTTCAAGTGACACACTTGAGTTCCCAAATGTAGCATACTGAGCCTTGTAATGCTAGATTGCAAAGATATGTCCAGTCATATCTGAGACACATTGTATTTCATATGTAATGGACAGACTGGGTCCGATCAGGAGTGAATGCCCCAAATCCATTGTGGGGGGGCGGGGGGCAATATAGTTCAGCACTTCAGTACTCCACTTTACAGTAATTGCCCAGAAAGTCTGGAGAGTTCCCAACTCAGCCCTTTACAACAGGGACTCTTCACCAGAGAAACAACAGCATCGTTCATTTGTTTAAAAGTGTAAAATATCTATGTTTATATTTTCCTGAGAAGTGACCCCTTGAAGTTGTGTAAATACTGACTGTCTTCGCTTAGTAGCGAATGTGTCTTTACAATTTCTTGCCATCTGTTATCCTGTTGCAAAGGCTCTTGAGGAGGAAGTTGCGTTGTCTGTGATTTAAACACGGCGGATTATTTATTAGTTTAATAGAACATTACACTTATGCATCTTCTCACAAACATCACAAAATTCATGATACACGCTTGAGATGAATGTGTGGGGTTGTTTGGAATTACGCAGGCCCTTGCAGTTTGTGCAATATGTGATTGTATGCATGTATTAATGAGGAGGCTCTAACTTAATCAGTGTAAATATGATGTGTAAATATGACAATTCTGTGGTGTGATGTCACTCTCCCAGTAGAAAGCATCCTGTCAACATCTGGGTTTCGTTAGAAAGTGCTGAGTGAGCATTGCACTGTGGGACTGACCTAATATATGCACTGATAAATAACACATTTGTTAAAAACGTCTTTGCACTTGATGACACACCCTGATGAAGAATAGCAGTAAAAAGATACTCATCTATGCTCCTCCTTAAAGACGAAGATGTAACTGTCATGACGGCATAACCGGGGAAACAGTTCTTAGTGGATGCAATGTTTGTCATAACACCTGTTTGGTAAGACACCCAAGGGCTCGCTCCAAAGCCACAAAGGACAAATGTCAAATCTTTTTAAAAGCTACCATCAAAAATATTAAAAGTTTGGTTGGCCTGCCAGTATAAGACCATGTAACCCTGACATGACATTTTTTCATGTTTTGTATAGTCATATATCTCCACAGGTATTTGATGAATTGCCTTAAAATGTGCTTCATACATTAAATTAAATATGATAAGCAATGTGTTCTCTAAATCAGATCCCAAAGAAGCAATTCCACTAAGGGCAGCGACATGGTTCAAAGAAAATCCAAATGTCATTATTTTGGATACTGGATAAGATAAAGCCTTTTTTTGTTATTGCCATTTTTACTTCCTGTCTGCAATGAACCCAAATCCAAACTTCAAAACATTCTCTTTTTTTTTTCTCAGTCTATGAATGACATTCATTTTCTCATGAGTTGTAACCCTTCATGTGGGGAACCACAATGTTGGGGTCTTAACCCTTAATTACAGGAACCTGGAGTGAACTGACGTAAATGGCTCCTTTGTTGATAGGCTTCAGGAAGCTGACTGTAAATCAACTCTAAATATCCTGTTTTCTGACAGGGTTAAGAATGACTCCTTGTTTGTTTCTCACTACATATACTTCCTAAGATGCACAAAAGCAAAATACACACACAGCAATGTATAACAGGTTTAAATGAGGAATGTGGATCAAGTCTACATTGAAGTCACATTTGATCAACTTATGATTCATAGTAAATGGCTGAAGAACAAGATTTAACTGAAATCACTGAACATTTGCCCTCAATGATTTCAGTTAAATCTTGTTCTTCAGCCATACCCACTTCTAAATCCCCTCTGATGTAAGTAGTGTGCTGCAAGCTCCCTCTATTCCTTCTATATCTAATGTAGCAATGCTGCTGTCACCATCATCTTCCTGAATGTGCAGCCATAGATCCTCCAAAAAAAAAAGACCTCAATGGCAATATTGACCAATCAAATGGGAGGAGATATCATCTACCTAACCCCAGCCTCCAAAGTCTCAAAACTCAACTTCATCGTGAGCATAGACTGTGGAACCGAGCGAGCTCATTGTGCAGTCGCGAGCGTGAAGGGATTTTTTGCAAATCATGTTCACATGCATGTTTTTTATGTACTTTCAGTAGATATTTAATGCAGGGCTTTAACTTGTAACAATGTGGTATTACTCTACTCTTACTTAAAACCAGTGGAATATAGCAGAATTATAGCACGAAATAATTTTACATGAATTAAAGTGACTGGAGGTCTAACCTTTGATCGATGGGCTTTTTTTTTTAAAAAAAAGGGGACATAACTTGAAAGTATACCCCCTTCTCCAGGCACCACTACATCACTGGTTAGCATTTCTCAACATGAGCATATGGAAACATTGAAAATGTGGGTGGAACACTCCAACAGGGTCTGGTTGTCCTCCCCCAGCACATTTTTAATAGAGTAGATGTAATTTCTTATATTCTTGTGCCTTTTAACAGACTGTTTCATACTTTTCCAATCAGATCATATATTTTAAGATATTTAAAGCTAAAAGTACAGATAATTGAGTTAATGACTTTATTAATAATCTTTATATGAACCACTCATTGCTCATTAAAACTTGAGGATCTCTTTATGATTGCATGCAATTCCAATTTCTGTTTAGGGGATTTCTTTTATGTTATGAAATTAGTGAGTCAAGTGGAGAGGACAGCTGTAGCCAAAGTATGCATTCACCATTAAACTACTTTCATCTTCCAATCATTTACTGTGAACAATCACCATCTTGGTTATCTTGGTAACTTTTTTTGCACACACATTTTCACACACAACACTGCTATCGAGAAAACAATAAAATGAAATAAATATTTAGGGAAATGTTTCACATCAAAAAGCATCTGCCACCTTTCATGAAAAGCAATACCCTTGATTTCATAAGTAGCATAGGCTTGAGGAGTGTGTGTGAGCAAATCCATCAAGATAGCTGGATAACAGCTTTGTGGCACAGGCACCTAGTTTTTTTTGGCTAAGAATACATATTTGCTAACATTTCCAATAGCAAATAACTTAAAATCCACACATAAAATTTGGATTCCTCCAGTACTTTGGGTTATGACCAAACACCTGTGAATCTAATTGGCCATTGGCCTCAGCTGTACTTGTATTTCATGCATCATGCTAATGTGCTAAACCCAGATGGTGAACGTGGTGTATTGCTAAACTTCAACTTGTCAGCATTGTCATTGAGAGCATGTTGCCATGCTAGCACTGGCATTTAGCTCAAAGCCAGAGCTATGCCCAAGTACATCCTCACAGAGCTGCTAGCATGTCTGCATACTTTTACTGTCTTGTTTAAATTAAACGGAATGGATTCACAATTGTTTGGCTTTGATATTTGAAGATTATGTTCTCAGTGTACCCCTAAAAAAAGTTTTTTATTTACTTTATTTATTTTATTTACCACAAATATTCAGCCCCAACTCTTTTGTCTTCATCAGCCTGTCTTCCTCACTAACAGCAGTCACTGTCATTAGATGTGGGAATGTTCTTTGATGCTTGATGATTTTTACTCCAACTTACAGGAAGTGCTGGAAGTAATGTGAGAGAGTTTGTGGTTGCTAAGTAACTTCACAAGAATGATGTGCATTTGGCCCACCTGTGAGCGTACGCACACACACACACACACACACACACACACACACACACACACACACACACACACACACACACACACACACACA
>JBBPCS010072258.1:0-16340 GCA_037974645.1 Hollardia meadi
TGTTTATATTGCTTGTTTACTATTTATTGTTATTTTATTGATGCTCCTTTCTATTTTGCTATCCACTTTTGCTGCTGAAACAACAATTTCCCCGTTGTGGGACTAATAAAGGAATATCTTATCTTATCTTATAAGGTAAACATAAAAGATCTGAATTTGTGTCTTTACAAGAAATGTACTTGGCAAACATCAGTGAACATCTTTTAGCCAAATGTGCTTGTAACCATCTCTGTCCATACAGACATCTGTCTTGTATCTAGAAACATGCAGAATTGGTGAGAAAATGGAAATGCTATTTATATAGCAGGGATCAAAGTAGACATTACTCTGGGCTCCCAGTAGTTCAGTTAGTGGAGCAGGCGCCCCATATATGGAGGCTATCAGTCCTCTGCAGCGGCCGCCGGTTTGACTCCCGCCTGCGGCCCTTTGCTGGGTGTCATCCCTTCTCTCTCTGCCCCCTTTCCTGTCCACTCTTCAGCCTATCCAAAATGAAAAAGGCAAAAAAAAATTTGGTTTGGTAATGATATATTACCTAGTTGCAAGAGTAATCACCTGGAGTTGAACAAGCATATGTGGAAGGGCGGCAAGTGGGAGATTGTGCTTTGGGTCTGTCATATGAAATTTGCCAGTATGTCTGTCCTGTAGTCATCACTAAGGTGATATCCATCCTGACACCACAGATCCCTGTATTGACAACATAAGTTGTGTAAGTATAGGTAAGAAATAGGTAACATGAATTCCAATATATTTTGCATACAGTTCACATCCTCCTCTTGGGAAGTAGTGGACATTGAGCTGAGCAGCCAGTGACTCGATGGTTATCTTCTTTAAGATTAAATTGGTACTCTAGAGGAATGTCCATGGTAAAAGGAAACTCCAACACAAATAGCTATAAAGAAGCACCAGTTGTTACCTCAGAGTAGACAGAAGTTTGCGCATTCTCAGAATATGGGGGCATATATGATTATCACTCATTGGATTTGAAAGCCTACCTGGGGCCAGTGATACTAAGGAAGCTGTTGAAGAGATGTAAAATCTCTTGCAGGTGGATGTCCAGTTGTTGCTTGAAACCAGTAGGCATCAGGAGTGTGATGAGGGTCATCAGCATGGCGTGTTTCACTGAGGCAGCCCTCTGGCTTGACAGCATAGCTGTCCATAAAGGATCTCAAATGTGAGTCACCAATGACAAGGTCAAAATGGCATGGAGGATAAAATGTTGTCAAGGAATCGAGTAAATGTATTTGTCCTTGTACAACACTGGGTTGCACAACGAAATGCTTGTAGTTCTCTTTGTGCTACACACACACAGAACATATACAGAGGTAATTCAGTTTAGAATACAATATATAAAAAAAAAAATTTGAGCAGTATATACAGTTATTTATATTCAAATATACATTTACACATATATACACCCAGGAAATAAGTCTATGCATTTTTTATATTTGAGTCTGTGAAAGTAAACAGCAGAGATAATGACAATATGGTCAACATCTTCACATTAAGGGTTCGACCTCTGGGAAACATTGTCCATCAACTTTGACTGTTTGAGCATCATCAATGATATAAACAGTCCGCCTGCCCTGGTCCTGCGCACGGTCAAAACACGGTTTCACCCATTGAGTGCAACAGCTTGATCCGGGATACTATGGTGGAGACAGGTCTCTGAGAAGATGTGGACACAGCAGTCTCTGATATTCCCTTGCTTGACCAGCCCATTTTGTCTGTTTCATTTTCCTGCGACTTGACATTAGCCAGGAGCAGTTCAAGCTGGGCTAGCATGGCTCCCATCCTGGATGTCTTTTCTCTCCTTCCGGGGTGGTCCGGCTGGTCTGGCTGCACGGTTAAAAAGTACCATGGGCAGTGATTGTCCAAAAAAATCTACTGCTGTTAATCCAGACCCTGCTCCTTCTTCTCCAATGCTGATGTGTGTATTTTTTAATGTGTGTTTCAGCAATAAAGCAAGAAATAACAGATCCAAAACAAAAATAAAGTGAGTTTGAAGGAGCTACTGGCCGCTGCATCTGCATGCGCTGCCGTTACCATTGTTTAAAAATATTTTTAAAAAATACTGAGCCCAAAATATGAAAAATACAGTTTTTTTCTAGCTAACTGGACAAATAAATAATCAGAGTATCGTGGCAAAAGTGTCAAAGAAGAAATAGTCTTACCACTTTTTTGGGGGATGGCATTTTGTCTAAGTAAACATTCTTGAGCTCATCTTAGACAAAGACCTTATGGTGCAATCAATACACTGCCATGGTTTTAAAAAGAAAAGGGACATTACACATCAAGAATTGCATTCATCATAGTACACATGGCAGCTTTTTTTTTCAATTTCAGGGTTTCTGCTGGCATTTTTTCTAGGCTCCTGGTGGCTTGTATGCTCATGATGCAAGCCTTGCTTTTTGATCAGCCTAGCCCCAGATAGGGTATGAATAACGCGCTAATGTCTTAAGTCATTTTGCTTGTCATCATGCATTTTTTTTTTGCTTTTTTGCATGTAATTTAATGCGGTCCCTACCGAGTTTTTCTCACGTGAATGTCATAGAAAAAGAATGTCAAATGACATTATAAATATAGTAATAAAAGCGAGAAAGTCTTTGAGGAGGTTGGGGTGGTGGATGGGTCAAACTAACACAGGATTTTCACTCAGGAGAGAGACGTTTGTATCCTGTGTGAAACCGAAAGTAAATGTTGACCTACTTTAACTAATGTCCATAAGTGAAATCATGTAAATTATTTTAACCCAAAACATGAGCTTTTTTCCTAAACCTTAGCAAGTAGTTTTAATGCTTAAAAAGTTTTAATGTCTAAACTTAACCAATCTACAAATGTACTGTAGGTCAAATGACCAAGACAATGACGGTCACATGACAAAAGTCACCTGACTTCTACTCCTTTCCAGCATGTCTAAAATTCTAAATTGTGGACAGCATTTAAAGACACATGAAATGCTTAATGCAGGTCAAATATCAAGTGAAAAGCTGAAGAAGCCTGAGATGACACTGGAAATGTCCTTAAAAAATTGCGTGCTATTTGTAAAAATCCCATGAGAACACGTTGTTTTGATACAGGATAGTATCAGTCAGCACAGCACTTACTTGCAGTGCTTTGTGTCTATTACTGTATTACTGATACTGTATCTGCCTATTCAATGTTCAAGATATGCGGCTGTAGTTGTCAGCTGTAGAGGGATCTATACTGAGCAATTGCAAGTCATTTGACTGACTGACAAACTCCTACAATTGTACGTTGGACACTTAGACTAATCAAGCTTAATTCCTGCGACTGTTATGGTCCATTTTAAGTTAAAGTGCAGCCTATGTTCACATGAAGGCTGTGACTCCTGTTAACTCCTGGTTTTACAGGAAATGTAAATTTGTATTCATCTATAGTGCTATTGTTTAGGTGATAGACAAGGCATAGTTCACCTCAAAGTCAAAAATATATATTTTTCCTCTTTACCTGTAGTGCTATTTGTCCATCTAGATTTATTTGGTATGTTGCTTAGTTTTGGAGATACAGTAGCAGCTGTAGAGATGTCTGCCTTCTCTCCAATATAATGGAACTAGATGGCACTTCGCTTTTGGTGCTCAAAGCACCAAAAATTACCTTTGAAAGCTCAACAGCAATGTCTCTTTCCAGAAATCATGACCTGGTTAGTCAAGATCATCCACAGACCTTGTTGTGAGCAGTTTCATGTAGGGAGGTTGTGAACTCTTTTGAGGACAGCAATGTTCACATCTTGGCCAGAGAAGACAGATGGTTTGAAAGAGGAGTAAAAGAAGCCATCTATGTCAAACTGGAATGACCATCGTTAAACAGAGGAGGTGGTCTACGACACCAACTATCCGTCACTTACAGCAGTCCTGAGTTCCCTCCCCAGACAACTTAACACCCATCCACACCTGACTCAGCTGAGCCCTAACGACCCACATCATGGCCAAGTGGGTCTACGACTAACGTGACTTTAACGACTCTGAAACCCAGAACTCACATGACCTCAATGACTCTGATGGAGCCACACCCCCACAGGGTTAAAAGCCTGTACTCCCCACCAGTCAGTTAGAACTGATGAAGCCTCTTGGATGAGAGATGAAACGTCCAGTTGCCTTCTTTCAGCACTTAGATATACCATGACCTGGATGACTGACAATCTTCATCAACACTTTTTTTAAAACCCTACATTAGTGTCATGATAGTTTTTTTTTATTATCTTTATGCATCCCTGCTGTCCAATACTGCCACCCCCATCTCACAGCTGGATGCTCCATAATAAGTAGTGATTGCTTCCCATGAAAGATATTTTTGCTTACAGTTATTTTTACCCTCCTCTGTTCCCCAATTTTCCTCTCTTGCTCACATCCTATTGTGTCTTTTCTCTTATACAATTTAATGAGCTGTGATTCTATAGTCCATATTAGCCAACAATATCCAAATTAGACATGTGGGTCTCAAGAAGACACAGAATCTGCTGGGGTTCAAATCGAACACTGTATTTCCATCAGCTGTGATTATCTGTGGATTCAAAAAGATTCTGTTTTTTTATGTACTTTTGTCAAGAGCTGTTTTTCAGTCCTTTGAACCAAGTCTGAAGACAGAAGTCTCAAGACTTTAGAACAGGGCTGCCCAAAGTGGGGCCCACCATAAGGTTCAATGTGGCCCACCAGATTTTTCTAATGAAAAAAAAAAAACATCAAAAATTTATTTTTTTAAAGTATTGTAATGTTAATGCTATTTTGTTTTTGTGAGATGGGAGACAGCTCTTTAAATACACGTGATCTATAATTATCATTTATAATCTGAGCACACTTTGTGCTGGAAGTCAATTCAGAGAACTTGGGATTGAAGTACCATTTTGCCTCTTAATATAATAGGTGCTTGAATTTTGGCCCCAAATTTTTGGCTATCCGAGAGAAAAAGTTTGGGCACCCCTGCATTAGAGGGCAGGTCCAAGTACACGTCATGACTTGCAAGTCAAAACATTTTTACAGTCTATCAATAAATACAAATGGTCAGAAATCACACCAAATTGTCATTTTTGTGCCAATAACACTAAGGTTAGGACCCAGAAGAAGGCTTATGGGCTGTAGAGGCAGGCAGTGGTCAAAATTGGATGAACATTCCAAACAGGCAAAACTTTTTCAAATCAAAAGGCAAGAAATCCAAAAGTCCAAAAGCATGGTACAAGAACAAAAAACACTTTGAAAACCACTGGAACACTGGAGAAAAGGCTGGAATGTAGACAGACAATGTAACACGGCAAACTGGCAACACAGAGACTTAAATCAAGCCGTTTTCATCTCAGCTCGCCACATATTGACATTTTGTTATGCGCCCTTCTTGTTATATCCAGATGCGCAAGGTCTACATTACTTTTGTTAAGTTTAGGCACAAAAACCATGTGGTTAGGTTCAGGAAATGACTGGTGACACTTGGTTTCACATTGGACGCAAACTCCGTCTCTTGGGTTAGAGTCATGTGTGTGACCCTCCACTCAACCCCGACCTCAACCCCTCTTGGTGCTTTCTCGCTTTTGAAAATACAATACTCTGCGCTACATCATCTGCTGAAGTTGTCTGATACTGATGCGGACGGCTTTACATTGCTGGTACCCTTGTGCCCTTGTGCGTCTGGATGGGACGCGAAGGGCCGTGACAAAATGTCAATATCTGACGACATGGGCATGAGAAGGGGCTCCTTAAATACAGTACATGAAGTAGGGAAGGCTAACAGGGAACAGGTGAACCAAATCAAGGTAATCAAAATATGTGGGAAAAGAATAATGACAATTGTATCACAAAATATGACAGATGAGGGAAAAATCTTCAGAACAAAACAATTTAACTAACCCCAAACATGACACCAAATACCTATTTTTTCATGGAAAGGGGTATTTCACATAAATATAAAGACGTGTACTGAATTGCATTTCATTAGATATTTTTATCAGAACTTCCTCACACAGTGCGTAGCCGCCCCCTCGGACATCTTGTTTAAAACAGGGATGGTGGCATAAAAAATAGGTTATTTCAAATAATCAGCACGATGGACAAATGACCAAGTGAAGTCTCCTCAGCTGTATGCCTTCAAGTCGAAGTCTCACAGCAGACAACTCCAAGTCAAGATAAGTCTCAAGTGTTCAGCTCTGATTTATTTATTTTTTATTTATTTTTTGAATAACTACTAGACATGATGGCACAGAAATCTTTACAATGTGTTAATTCATGTGACAATTTAAAAATTCTAGCAACCTGAGGGCTTCACATTTACATAACTGTCTGAAGGCTTCTATTGTATTTATTCCAGCTGCTTAGAGACCATGTACCGAGGCTGCACTGCAGTAACCTCATTACCAAAACACCACGG
The DNA here is from genome assembly GCA_037974645.1 of Hollardia meadi. Classification (NCBI taxonomy): domain Eukaryota; kingdom Metazoa; phylum Chordata; class Actinopteri; order Tetraodontiformes; family Triacanthodidae; genus Hollardia; species Hollardia meadi. The sequence continues at coordinate 6,373 of JBBPCS010072258.1, forward strand.
TCTTCCATTACAGTGTGTCTTGGCCTACGGTGACTAAAGTCAAAAGGGGTATTTCATTAAATAGATTTGTCCTCACTCATTTTATGCTGTGAGTTTATCAGCAAGAGTTTGCTTATATAGCTTAGGGTTAGGGTTACAATGACATGAACACCAGTGTCCCTGCTTTGTGTCTAACCGTGGTTTGGATCATATTCAGGATATGGAGTTTACATGGCAAAAAGAGAGATCCGCTCATTCAGCTCCTTGTTTGCATGATTCTACCAGCAACAGTTTGTGATGATTTCATTTTTTCTTTCTCTTCCATACTATTGTCTGCTGCCCTGATTGGTTTCACCTGTGCCTCGTTATGCTCCCCTCCTTAGTGTATTTAGTCAGTGTTTCTTCCACACATGGCCAGTTCGTCTTTGTACTCAATTCAAGTATTTCCTTGTGATTTTTATTGTGTTTGTAACTTGTAATGTTTTTGGATATATGCTATGTTCTCCTGTTTTTTGGACTTTTGTCTGATCCCTGTTGGACTTGATTGCATGTTCGGATTGCCTGTTTTAACCTTTGCCTGCCTCTCCATCCCGTAAGCTTTGTGCCTTTTTTACGTGTGAATAAATCATTGAACAGCACCAGCTCCACCTTGACAGTCTGCATTTGGGTTCAATCCCCTATATTCTTTTTTACCCTGCTGAAACTATTGTGACACATGCACAGTCAATGGAAAGTAGATACAAATTCACCCAGGCCGACACCTAACTTTCTGTGTGGTTTCTGGTTTTAGTGGTACTTTTTACACTCTTTGTACTGGGGAACTGGGCCAACGAGAGCGTGTTTCTTGTTTACCTCTGAAAAGCTGACCATTCTCTTTTTTATGTGATCAAGTTTTTTTTTTATTTTTACATAATCCAGCCTGAATTGCCAAATACTTTTAATGCCTAAGTCTAACAAGTAGTATGCCTAAACTTAACCAAACTGTGACCGTAGGTCATGTGACTACAAATGTCACATGACGAAAGTCCCCTGACGCTGTTGTTTCCTGCATGTGTAAAACTCGAAAACTCATAAAATACAGACGGCGATAAATGACACGCAGAAAGCTTAAAATGTATAAAATGAAACGAGAAATTACTTTAAAAGTGGTATGACATTCATAAACCATCTCATGAGATCACGTTGCATAATCAGGCAGTGACAGATATTATCAATGAGTTACATTATAACTATGAATACGTACATTTCATTTCGTTTCCATTTTCATTCTATGTATGTCATGACCTTTTGTGTATGGTATATATCTATTAACAACAACAAAGAAAACGAAGGAAAGAAGGAAAGAAAAGACAGCTTATGAAACTGATCAAGCTGATGAAGCTGATCATTCACTCTCAATCAATACTCGGACTGAAGACCCAAATCCCCTAGAAGTTAAAGAGGAGATGCAGGGCGATGTTGGTGATGACAAAGGGGTTACATCCAATATATTATTTTAGGTAAAAAGCTTATTTGTAGAATATAACAATAATTGTGTTGCTTTGCATCTTTTAGCCATGCAACAATGGAACACATACTGCTCACGAAACTCAGATCAAACTGTATAATCAGGCAGTTCTGATCAAATTTGAATCAAGATTCTATTACCGCATAGCCCACACTTAAAATGTATTCATATCCATATTTTAGTGTACTGTTAAGTTCTAAAAAGAGACGTTTATAACATGTTGACCACCATTTTGTCTCCTGCTTTGAAACAGAGGCTCATGTACCTCAGATCAAACTGTAAAATTGTTGTTGCTTGTGTTGTATATAGTAGATTCTTTATATTTAGATTATAGTCCTGGCATTTTAGCTTAGTTCAGTTATTAAAGATTTGAATTATTTTTATGGTTGACTGAACTAAATCTCTCAAATCCTGAGAAGCATACATGGCTGCTCTGAATATGCTTAATTCCCGACATAACATACGTAGGACGATTTATCGAGTAGTCGTATAAGAACTACTTTTCATTATTAAAAAGCAACAGTAAATATACAAAAGAGAAAACACTGAAAGACAGGTCTCTTAAAATGATCGACTAATTGTTCATTGATTGCAGTGAACATGGTCAGCAGGTGTAAAATAAATGTACATAAGCCAGTTATAAACTAACAGTAACTATAAACACGCTAACAGTAACTGAAAAGTACATTAGCCAGTTATGAAATGAACAGAAAGTTCAGAATGTAAGAGCCAAAGTCATCATTTAGTTGTTGATACATGACAGTTATTAGTACATTTGTTGCTGTTGATGTTTGATGTGCAGTGTGTGTATTGCTGTGGTTAAGTGCAGAGAAGTCAGATGAAAAATCGGATTAATCAGTAAAGGAAGGAGGTTTGGCTTGATACAGTTCTTCGGACTGTTAATTTGGACTATTTACCTTTTGTGGAATACATTTTTGTAGATACTCCATTGGATTATATTTTTGTTCTACAAGAAGATTCTACTTTGTGAAACATTTTTGCTGTCTTTTTCCATTTTGCAATCAGTGCCATCACTTTACATCTTGGGTCTACATGTGAAAATACATGACATGGATACTCCAGAAATCTGATCATAATGGGGTTTTAACATACTCATCATGTATTTGGTATGAGTAGGAATGCACATGACTATTTTTAAAATTCTACTTCCACTGTTGTTAATTTCATATCCAGTCCTGTACACATACACAGTTGTTTGAGACAAAGGATTTCTGTCTTATTTAGTTCTTTTTAATCTCTTAGTTTAACCCTTAGACCATGCCGTGAAAATATACTCAATGTTTTTCTCTTTTTAATTAGCACCTTAGTCCACTTTAAGGTGCTTACTCATGCCACTCACTCTTTTGCTCAATAAGATCTAATCAGCCTGTGTGACCTGAGCAGTTCTATGGTAGCTGTAAGAGTTTAATGTCTTTCTCAGTAGCACCTTAACAGTAGTAACACCTTCATTTCCCTTTCTCTGGTCTCCAGTCTGGGAATCACTCTGGCAATGTTCTGACCTGATTCTTATACTGCTGCTGTCCTCCACTCTATAATGTACCTGCTCTCTAAAGGGCTTTGTGGACCTGTGGTTGTGGAGCTGGTGTGGTGTTTAAGTCTTTACCCAGGCTGCAGCGTCTCATCGGACATTCCATTATCCTTTATGTGTTCCCCCAATACCGGCTGCCTGACCAGATAACCACATAATTCACAATAGCTGCACTGAATGATGGAGCTACATTGTGGGCACATGTGTGTTTATGCAAGTATAGCAATAGTGGTAACACACATACTTTAAAGGGATCAATATAATTCAAACAAACAAAAAAGTTGCTCTTATGACACACTTATGGCTTATAACTGGTCAGTATCAGCCATTATATTGCTGTCCTTAAAGCCACCAGACTCCATTGACAAAGACAATGATTTGACCTCACAGATGATTGTAAAGTACGCTTTATTTAAACTCCACAGAAACAAAATAAAACTCACCAAAACTGTCTTAGTTTGTCTTTTCACTGTTCCAACAATCACCAACTCTGGTTCGATCAAAATAAATCCTTAACTGGCAGTTAGATGTGAAAATATTCTGGCTCTACACAGTCTACATTTGTAACATAAGTATCCAGCTTGTTATGTCTTCACTCGCTGAATGAACCAAATCCATGTAAGATAATTATTAGCTTGCTAGCTCTCCTGCTAATGCTAGCTACATAAAACATCAAGGTAGCTAAAGTGTGATAGTTTCACTTAAATGCAGTGCAATTCAGCTGAAAATTTTGAACTGCTGTTATAATGCCGTGTGGAAGACATGAACTCTGTCTCTCTCAAACAAAAGAGTATGTTATTAATTAGTATCAGCCCAAACCCGTGATTGCCCGGTCCATAATCCGTGGGACCTGCGACTCACTAATGGAAAGCACGGGGTACACAAAACAAAAATCTATCTCAAGCTTAAAGACTAAGGCGACATACCTAAGCTAGCTTTCATTTCCTGCAGCCTATGTTAGCCAAGTTTAAGGGTGGCTTTGTAATGTTTGCAATGTTTTGACATTTGTTTTATTGCTCTCTTGCATGACATGTTTTAGTGATGATTGGATCTTCAAATGCTTCAAAAGTCTACAAATATTCTATTTCCACACTCGGATTTAAAAAAAAAAAAGTGGCGGCATGTCGTTCCGGTGCACTCAGGCAGGACTACACCTATGTTTAGAATATATTTCATGATAAAAGAATATATAAAACAACATCTAGGCAAAAAAGCTTTACTGTATCTGCCTTAACAAAACAATACAAGTTAGCTTGTCTTGACATCATATTTCTGTAAGTTTTTGTTCTGCTTGTTCAACAGCTGTTTGATAGAAATTGATCATACTGTCTCCCTCTTGTTACATTTACGAATAAAGAGCATTGTTTTTGTTGACTATGTATCCTAGATTCATAAAGAATAGATACCAAATGCAAAGATGGAGCCTATACAGTCCAGTGAGAATTGCTCGCCTAGAGCAGACACCAAAAAAGTTTTCTAGCTTCCGGGTTTACTTCCTGGTTTACTTCCTGGTGATGTGGCCCATTGAATATGCACAGTAGTGATTCTCCTGCTGCCCCCGCCTGCAAGTTCGCGCCCATAGACTTTACATTGTGATGATGTCAGAGATTTTTAAATCTCTTTTCTCAGCTCGAGGAAAGTTTTACAAATATAAAACCTCCATGGATCAAAAATTCATCATAGAGTCATAATAGATCTTGTTTGCAGTTCAAGGTGTCCTATCAACAGTTTTACAGACTTTTATAATGTTGGTCTATGGGGAAAATGCTTTTTGGGCTGCAGGGGAATTTTTAGCTGCAATGCTGCGAGTGGCCACTGGAAGAGCAAGCAAGCAAGACTGAGCGATCTCACTGTATCCAGTTCTAAATGACACATTCATGCTATGTGTCCTAAAGTCTCTTTCATTATTTCACTGTGAGCTCTGCTCTCAGCTGCTGTCCACTATGTGAGCATAACTCCGCCCCTCTGGATAGGGCTGGCGACAGGCAGCCAATCAGAGAGCAGAGGCAGAGAGGCAGCACACTGATAGGCTGTTGTCCTGTTTATTTTTGCTGTTTGAGCTTATCATTGTTATTAATGTACATTTTCATCACATTCCTATCGTTTTATCGCCCAGCCCTATGTTCACATGCACTAACATGCACACACGGCCGGACTGGCAACCAAAACAAAAAACAGAGAAGCTGAGATTACAACACACACTCAGGCAGTAAGAATCCACTATATCTTTGCATACCTGTTTGCTGCTATATTAATGTTGAAAATCTAATATACAGAACCTTTAAGGTTAGTTAAGGTTTATGTTTGTGGCAAATAAACTATGGTTAAGGTATGTTTTGGGTTAGGTCACTCAAAAACACATGGTTGAGGTTAGGATGAGATAGTGGTTATATTTAATCATAAAGTGTTCATGCATGAAAGTCGGATTCACTTAATGCCCAAGCCACACGTTCACCCTTACTAACTTACTGAATTTCAATTCTAGGTATAATGGGCTTAGAAAGAAGCACCACTTTACTCCTTATTTAGCTCCTCACGCAAAAGCCCCTGGAAAGCAGTAAACATGATTCATGTCCAGTTACTGACTTCTGTCTCTTTGAAAAGAACAATTCATCTGCTCAGTGACAGATTGCGATATGTAACTAAATAGCCTTTTCACTGTTTGGCCTTCTATAGTTATGTTGGAGAGTGAAAGTTTTCCCCCTCTTATTTAGCTTTTCATTTTGAAGTGGTGAGTGATCACACAGAGATGCAGCGCCTGCCAGCTGTGACATGAAAATTGCAAAGCACTGACTGACGAGTTTTGCTCAACAACATAGGAACGTCAATATTATTTTTCAACCAAGATGCTTTTTTTTTCTTCGGCTGTATTTATGTTTTTTTACAGACAAATACATTATGCTTGTAAAAACAATCAAGTCTGATCAAAGGGGGCATCTCAGCAGTTTGTTGTTCCTCCTGTCCATGCAAGTGAAGTGGTTCATGGGAAATAACTGCTTGTATATCTTCTGGACCAAATGCTTAATGCTAATGCACTGCACGGGCCATGTATTTCTCTCACTCTCTGTTTATGACTACATCAATGAGTATTGTATTCAGACACAAATCTCCATGCACTGTGGGCACACGGTCTAATGCCCTAAGACCAAGAGATTGCATGGTTTAACTTCTCATGGCTACATATGTAGCCTATTATGTGATCTGATCAGTGCTGCACAGTAGTTGATGGCTATGCCAGAAGCAGATGCTCTGGTAATGCATCAGATTTAAGCAGGACATCTATTACACAAACTATTGGCTTAATGACTGCGATGTGAATTTTGCTCCTGTTAGTATCATCCGGCTACTTGATTCTTCATACTCTACTTGTATCTGCTCTGCTCACTTCCGCTGGCTTGTTCCCACTGCTGATGATGGCCCGCCATGTGCATCTCATCACCGTTAGCAACCAAATATTTTCCTTCATCTCTCAACCTTCTCACCCCCGCCACACACACACGCACGCACGCACGTGCGCACACACACACACACACACTTTCCTCCGCCTTCAGATCCCATAATAGCTAATAGCTGGAACATTCTTGTAATGATTCAGTTTGTTGGAAGCTGTCCACCTCAGCTTTCTAGGTTACATTAAATGCAGAGTTTTGTTTCATTGCGACTTCCTGACCAGTTGAACTCATCTCATTGTTTTCTCAGTCAATGCATATGAAATAAAGATAATGACATTATTACCGAATCTAATCAGTTTCCACAGCTTTGATTTCTGTTTCAAATTTTAGGCATAGACTTTAAAACTAGACTTTGTTGTTAACCTGATTAGATAGCTGCAAATGAGGGTTTGTTTACTTACCGCTCTTGTTAAAGTGCTGGTTGTGCTTCTTGGTCTTCTTTCTGCTCATACATTCGCTTATATCTGCGGAATCTCACATTTTACTGTATGACTCACTCTGTACTGAGTGTTTTGTCAGAGTGATTGATACTGGATGATTTGGTTGTGGGCTCTACCTCTCACCTGTAGACATTTGTTCCCAGTCTTCATACTGTCATGGAGAATGTTAAATATTGTACTGGGCTGCACAGTATGCACATATGGGATATTGTGATGGGCCATACATGACGCAGTGCCTGGGCAGAATTTCATATTGCCTACTGTATACTAATAGATAAAGTCGCTTGAGAATGGGACACGTGCTGAGCTCACTGAAAACGACAGCAGCTCAATTGAAATGACATGCGACAGTTTCAATTTAGTTGTAGCCTTTGTGAAATGAATTTATAAATATCAAATATAACTTGTAATAAATTCAAAGGAAAAAGCTGGAAAGGACTCTTTCTCTCTCTACCAAAATATAACAAAAGCTGTGTTTAGGTTTTGTACATATTGTGTTTTCGTTTTATTTGATGAACTTTATTGCACAGTGGATACATTGTTATTTAATATGATTTTCTATTGGCTGTTGTTTTTAGTGTCCTGAATGCCCCCCTGACATTACTTTTCTAGGAGTAAGATTACACTAATTCTAGATTGAGGTTTTTTCCCTATATCCTTACACTAAAATCAACTGTTAGTCCAACTGATTTAATAGGTGTACAACGACAATGGAAATGAAAACAACAGACTTTATATCGACTTTATGAAGTATGATTTCAGTTTCAGAGGGCCTGCTGTGGCCCTTCTGATAGGGATGTCAGATCACAAAAAATCTTATGTGGGTCATTTTAGAAGGCAATTACAATGACACATTTTGTCATTGAGTTAGGACTTTTAGATTTCATTTTTCAGGTTATATCAAAATATAACTAATTTGCTACAGTACATACATTTTGAAGGAAACATAATGCTGACCAGATTCCAAACAAAATAATGAGGAAATGTTGGACCTGGAAAGTCACAACTGACTGAACCTGTCAGTGAAATGTTCATTATCAACAGATTTATCTTTCACCAAGATGTTTGATCTTCCAATATCAGCTTGAAGTGACCACCGCATTATTAAAGTTGTTAATATGTGTCTGCACCAGCAGATCTTGGAATAATTGGGGTCTTGGTTTAATACAGAAAATAAGAAACTGCACTAACATGACCCATGGGGCACACATGATTATCACCATTTAACTGAAACCACAATCTTCCCCTTAATGTAAGTGTTGCTGTTGCCTAAACCCAATCACAGATGTGATTAAGAGCCGAAGATCAAGATGCAAACCCCGGTCTCTGGGGTCTCAGTCCTCCACATTGTGCACCCTACGTCCCCCTAACTCTGATGTGAAACATAAACATAGTGCATTTAGTAACATATAAATGGAATTTAGAGAAGACAGAACTAACCTATCAATGTTGGTCGGATGATATTGCCCAAGTTTTAGAGGACAGATTAGATAGGCCTAATGCATGGAAATAATTTGTAGTAGTCATATTTTTGAAAGCATTGACAAAATGTTTTTTAAATTTAAGTTTAAGGACTTGTGATATATAACTTTATTGTGATATATCAGTCATTCCCATTGCTCCCATAATCCAAAAATCATAATTTCTAGAAATGCATATAATACAATTCTTAGAAGCTAAACCAGCTGTAGAGATGTCGGTTGTGTCCTAAAGACTCAATCAGACATCGCAGCCATGTCAGGTCTACAGATGTCTCCACTGACCTGTGGGGTCAGGAGATTTCACTCCTAATTGGAGCCGTTTGGATTAGTGGATGGGAGGGTGATGAGGTCAAGCTTGCATGGGTTTGAACTTCCTTCCTTCCCATTCCAGAGCAAAACATAATCTGACTGACAAACCCCAGAGACAGTGGTAATGTTGCTGACAGTCATAGATTGTGCACAGTTGTGTTGTGCCTTCTTTTACGTCTCTGTACCAGCCAGCAAACCTGCAAAAACCTATTATTTTATCTGTCTTTGTGTACAGCACACATGTACTTTGTGTGTGTATGTGTGCTTTTCTATATTTATAAGGGTTGTCTCCTCACTAAAATACAAATCAGGACTATCCTCCAAAGTAAGGACATTTTTTTGTCCTCACTTCCATCCACAAGATGTTGGTTTGAGGTTAGAGTCTAGGTGTTAGGATAGAAATTGGATGAGCTGGGTGAGGTCATGCTTGTGTTTACCACCCTGGTGGGTTTGTAACTGCTTTATAGAGTGCTGCTCACTGCTGTATAGGAGTCAGGTTTAATGCTTTAAGGAAAAGTTCGGCATTTTGGGAAGTATTCATATTTGCTTTCCTTCCAGGAGCAAGATGAGGAGATCAATGTTAATCTCAGGTCAGTGCATTGAGTACAGAGTGGAGTGAGGACATATTTAGCCTATAGCAGAGACCAGAGGTTAGCCTGGCTTTGAGCAAAAATATGCCTACCAACACCTCTAAAGCTTCCTACTGTAATTAAAATGTTGTAGCCTATGTCATATCTTTAATATGTAACTCTAACACAGCTATTTACAACCAGTGGTGGGCTTCAGAGCATCATGTAGCTAGTGGGCGGCGGAGGCAGTGGTCCATCCAAACGGTTCGATTATTATTATTATAGTAATTTACAAAGATAGTTATTTTATATCTAAAGGTGCTCAAGAATTCACATAAATAAATAAATAAATAAATAAATAAATAAATAAATAAAATATCACCATACAAAAAGGTTCCGCCACCACTAGCTAACATCTGCCACAGCTAGCTAACATCTGCCACCACTAGCTAACGTCTGCTACAGCTAGCTAACATCTGCCACCACTAGCTAACATCTGCCACAGCTAGCTAACATCTGCTACAGCTAGCTAACATCTGCCACAGCTAGCTAACATCTGCCACCACTAGCTAAGATCTGCCACATCTAGCTAAGTTCTGCTACAGCTAGCTAACATCTGCCACAGCTAGCTAACATCTGCCACTACTAGCTAACATCTGCCACTACTAGCTAACATCTGCCA